>WSTY01001207.1:0-11643 GCA_019633465.1 Tulasnella sp. 417
CCGGTTTGGATAGCCACCGAACTCACCACTGATGCCTTTAAAGGCAAGAAGGTAGTAATTGTCTCCGTTCCTGGAGCGTTCACGGTGAGCCTCGCCAACAGTCGGCTCAAACCCGCTCAGTATAACTAAGTCCGGGATTAGCCTGCATGTCATGTCAACCACCTTCCTCCATATCTCGCTAAATACGACGAATTTAAGGCCAAGGGAGTTGATCAAATATACGTTCTGGCTGCCAATGATCCTTTCGTCATGAGTGGTTGGGCGATCGCACAAGGCCTCAAGGATAAGGTAATTGGATACATTTCTTGGTTAAATGTTTCAGAGTCTGAAGGCTCTTCCTTCATAGATTACAGCAATCAGTGACACGTACGCTAAATGGTCGGAATCCATGGGCTTGTCAGTGGATTTGACGGAGGCAGGTATGGGAACCCGCACTGCCCGCTACGCCTTAATCTTGGACGACCTCAAGGTCATCAGCGTTGAAGTACGTATTTATATTAATTTTTTAAGCCGAGCAAAATCTCACATCTAGTAACTTAGAGAGAGCCTGGCCGTGGAGTTACCAACAGTGGCGCTGATACGACGCTAAGCAAACTGTAGAATGCGGAATTACCAGTGACGGCCAGCCTTGCTTCGTCATCATCTCAATATCAGTATTAGAATGAGGCCTGTCATATCGAAATGAAGTCATCTACTAGAACGAGTAAGCGAGGGAAATAGAGAACACGGGGAAAGGACAGCATCTGAGGAGAAGGACGCAATAGAACACCTGAGTGCAGAGGATGAGGGGGGGAGAAAGGACAAACAGAAGGTCGGGACCTTCGATCAATAGTGAGAGCGAATGAGGGATCTGAAGTATATATATGGCTGCGAGGATAAAAGTGGACAGACAACAAAGGAGTACCAGCATTAGTTCAATGCGAAGAGACCGAAAAGACAAAGTCATGAAACGGATGAGGTAAAGGAAAGGGAGGATGAATTAGAGAGAATAGAGAAAGATTGAAGAGACAAGAGGAGGAGATAGAGGAGACAAAGGCAGAAAAGGAAGTGGGCGGAGGCGTTGAGGCCACCGGGCAACGGATGCGGTCACACTGCCGGCCCTCTCCCGCGGCACCCTCATTCGTCTCCCACCCGTAGAGCGACTCACGTTCCAGCATTGGGAGCACTGGCTGAGTCACGAGGAATCCTAGTTATATTAGCCCCCGTCAAAGTATCCCCGAACGAATTTCGAATTCGCGCATCAACCGGGACCCTTGGGGTACGTAAAGGGCGTGGGCCAGGGAGTTAACTCGTCTCGGAGATTACAGAACTCGGGGTATTTTCTGAGTAGAAACAACGAGGATGAAAAGTGCATATTATTGTGGGGTTTACTGGGGACGACAGCGCCACCCTCGCCAAGGTCCCTGACTCGGTATAGAGACGCCGGGCGGTAGATAGCAGGAGATCCATAAATATATATAAATTAGTTGCACAGCAGGGCATTGGGTCCTTCATTTTTACAATCATTTCTATAATCAGAGCTAGCTTGAACGATACTTGGCACCCATTACTCTGCCGTGTAAGTCGCGGCGATCACGTCCGCGACTCACGGAGAACCGAAGGCAACCGTCGACAACGGCCCCGGAACGTCCTGTCCACGACTGAGTGAGGGAGTATTTTCCCGGATCGATCATTCTAAGCGTAAAACCACATACGCCCGTGGGAGATCCTGCTTTGCAGAACAAAAGAATATCACTGCCTCGCTTATGGTTATAAAGCTGGCATTCGTCTTGCCCCTCTCTGCAGAACTCACACATGAACACCTCAACTCGTGCTATCTCTCTTTTGACCCAAACTGCCTGATGGATGAAGACGAAAACCAATATATCGCTGGCTCGCCCCGGACCAACCACGATGATTCCAGCACGGTATTCCATCCCAAGGCCAAGCCCGTACGTACTTCGTGGTCGAAAATACTAGACTATGTGACTCACTGCAATCGCTTTTTTACAGAAGGGCAGGCTCGAGAAGCTTGCGGGATGGCGAATTGATCCCTCCTTGATCAACTTCCCGAAAGGCAGCCCAGAGTTCAGCGGAGGCAATGCCACAGTTTCGCGAGCCTTTTTGGCTCCTTCGCAGAATGTTGAAGTTAGAGGTCGATGCGGCATTAGTTCTAGTGACGGAGTCGTGGACTCAGGTCGCAACCTCAACACTGACAACCGTGATTCGATCTCTGGCAACGATAACGAATGTCGAGAAGGAGATGGAAAGGAGGACATACAGCCTATGAGCGTAGACGGAGCTCCGCAGCAGGAGCAGGGGCGCAGTGGCGAGAACGCTGGAGGGCTGCCTAGAAAGGTCTGGAGCAGGAAGTCCCCCCGGTCCGGCATAAGCAGGTCGCTGAGCAACTCTCCCATTCCCAAACTATAGACCGTCGCTGTAAAAAAGTTGAAAATATCGGGGGATCCAAGGCGAGCGCTGGGGGTAAGCACTTTCTAAGGCATTGCGGGTGGGATTTGACGCTAACGTTCCTCAGTTGGCACTGAGGGAAGCGGAGTTCTTAGCGGATCTCTCACATCCAAGTATCATAAAGCTTGAAGGATTTGTTGATGACCTATCGAATGGAATTATTTGGCTTGTCTTCCCTTGGGAAGATAACGGAACCTTGAGGGACTTTATCGCCTCGGCGGATTGGGAGATACCGGAGCGAATCTCACTAGTATGATCTTCCTACTTTTGTTTGACTAACCGCTGAAGCTCCCATTCCAGATTTATGATGTCGTCGCAGGAGTAGAACACCTCCACGGCCAAGAACCCCCGGTGTACCATGGTGACCTTAAATCTGTAGGTTGCCACATTACCATAATGATACACTTGCGAAACTTTGGACTCAATTTTGTAGATCAACATCCTGGTGAGCTCTCGGTGCCGTGCGATAAATACAGACTTTGGCTCTGCTCGTCGTATCGTCCCTGAGGGTCTCAACACCGAGAGCGAGCGAGCCGAAAGCGAACCGCAGCCCGCAGCATCGCTCGAAGTCGCGTTCTGTACCTCCACCGACATTATAACAATAACACTCAATAATCACTATACGCTTCGATGGGCCGCTCCGGAGGTGTTGAGGGACGACGATTCTCACCTTCGAAGCGATATCTGGTCGTTTGGCTGGGTAGCGTACGAGGTAACGCAAAAGCTCCTGTCATTTAGAGGTGAAGCTTGCATGTTAACACCAAAATAGGTCATGACAAGCTTGCTTCCATTCGAAGGAGTTGGGGACCACGCGGTTATCGCACGCGTCATTCGGGGAAATCTCCCAAGCATCACCAGTGATGTGCGCATGTCGTTGATCCAGGCTCTGTGTTCTCTCATGATGAAGTGTTGGAGCATTGATCCCGATCAACGACCGACAGCTAAGGATTGTCGAAAGTCAATTCAATGGATAGTGAGTAATCCCGGTTATAGAAGCTTTCGCCGAGCTGAATTGGTCTTGCTAGCCGAAGGTTGTTCCAGACCCGGTACGAATGACAGACACGTTAGATTCCCGGAATCGCTCTCCAGAGCTTCTGCTTGAAATTGGAATTATGTACCTACTTCAAGGGGACTTTTCCAACGGGGCACGCGCCTTCGACGAGGCTTTGGGTCGCTCCACGGATCGGCAAGGAACGGGGATCACATTGGCTGCGCTTGCCACGATACACGAATTTCATAACGAGCACAGCCAAGTCGACTCTCTGTGCGCCCAGGCTTTGCAAAACTTGTCTGAGACCCAAGCCCCAGGCGTGAAAGCCCTCATTCTTATACTTCTTGCCAAGACACATCATGCTCGAAACGAGTACAGTAGACGGGGAGGGGGATGCGGAGGGAGAGGGTATAGTGTGGAAGGATTTGAATGGTTCGAAATGGAAGTCTTGAGCAGCGCTTTCTTGACAAGCTGCTTTGATGACTTGAACAAGGGATCGTCGGAGGAGGCCAGGGACACTGAATGGTTTCGACGCTGGGGCGGCCGAGGGAGTGGACAACTGCTTCACACCTGTGGGGATCTCAATTCTCACCGCCTCTTCGATCCACCCATCTCCCATCCCTCCACCTAGCATCCCTCCACCTAGACCAGAGATATCTCCGCCACTGTTGCCTTCTCCGCCACTATTGCTTGATGCGGGCATCCAAGCGTCGCATTTGTCAAGTGCCGTATCTAGCTTGGAGACGTTCAACCCCTTTATATCCGTTATGTTGAAATGTTCGCTTCCCAAAACCTCATCCACAAGAGATCTCAGTCGCTCCTGGCTCATTCTCTCCCCACAATTATGGTACCAGTGAGCAAGCATTAGCGAAGAGAGGTTGGGAAAGGGGTTGTGGACTGCTTGAAGGCATGCTGTCGAATTGCTGTTCTCTGTGTCCGGACTTGCGTCGGCTCCTGGCACCGTGTCCTCCGACTCGAATACCAGGCCATCCACTTGCACACCTACATCGGGGATGTGTAGCGGTCGCTTTAAGTATTCGCGGAGTACCCCAAATGAGTTAGGCATCGTTCGCCATCCCACGGCACCGTGTTGCTGTTGTTTGTCGGAAGGGGTGGGCGATGTTGCTATCGGTGTCGTGGTAGCCCCCTCAACTATCGCTGGGGACGGTGTTTGCTGTAGCGGAGAAGGGCCCTCTGGAATGGTATCTCGGAAACGACCTGGGAGTCTTCGAGCGGCTGCCGATCGTTTGGGTTGTGCCCCCAGGGGTACATTCTCCAGGTACTTCTCCGTCTCCTTCTCGGTTTGACGGCGGACGCGCCCAGTAACTGCAGACTGCAAGCCTGGAATGCGCGGAAGGACATCCAAAAATGTCTCTTCCTGTGCCTGTTTATGGCACACTAGAGTAAGTATGCTGTTCTTCGACCATAACTGTACTGAGAACCGACCTCTTCCACTTGATCGGAGCCGTCCAAAGCGTCTCGGTCATCTGTAGTAATTGGCAAAGCTTCCTCCTCCCTGGCTATTGCCTCTCGGCGTTTTTTTTCGCGCGTCGCAGCCCTGAATCTCTCCGCCGCACTGGTGATGCTCGTTTTGCTCTGCTTGCAAGCGGTCTGGTGACGTCGGTAACCGCCAGCATCGAGGAAACGCCGACCACAAATGCACCGGAGAGCACTCTGATTCATGTCTGGACCGCGTTGGGGGGTGGGTGGTGCCAGCGTGCAAATCAAATCCAGTGCCCTGCTAGCTCCACGGTCACGATCGCAAATAATATTTCATCAGTACACCCAACCAGCACGTGAGCCTTTCATGAGACTTCCCCTTTGTTTACGCGACGAAATTTGTATATAAACCGTTCATGAACTGACATGGACCTCACTAGTGCCCTCCCCCCTCCCCCCATTCCATCGTCTCTGTCCCTTCCACATGAGTTCATCAAGCTCCTCACAACCGCCATCCTCACCCTCCAATAACCAGTCCCAGCGACGCCCTCGCTCTGCAAGTCAGTCATTGCTGGACCTTGATTATGTGCAACGTCGCAAACGGTAAGTCTACTGTCACGACTTGGGTCAAGGGTGTAGCAAGGCGCTCTTCTTGGACGATGGTAAACAGAGGGAGATCACTAGGCGAGGTCCTCACACTAGCGCGATGGTCGAAGGGGTACTTGGATTGAGTAGACGAGAGGCGGAATGAGGAACAACCCTCCTCATTCCACTGGGCTTATATACTAAACGAAAGACTATTCTAGAATGTCCATGGGTAAGCGAATGACGAATGCAACGAACGTTTAACATGAGGCAATCAGTCAGCGAATGTGTAACGACAGGTGGTAGACATGAGGCGCTGACGCGTCGAAAGGATAACCGAGCCTTGAGGGCGAAACGAGGGTGGCGTGGGAAGGTAGGACGGAGATAAGGTGATGTGACGGAGGAGGTCATCACAGTTGCCCCTCCTTAAGGGTCTCGTCGCATTGAGCGACGTGTAGAGACTTGGGGTCCCGGTCCAAAGGCAAATGGGAAACGTCGGTGATACTCTTCAACCAGTTCCTGACTATGTTCCAGGGTGCTTGCATCTTGCCATGTATTCTCGCTATCGTCGTAACCTTTCCACTTGAGCAGATACTGGAGTTTGCGTCGATGGTAACGCGAATTAAGGATTTTCTCGACCTCGTATTCCTCTTCCCCATCGACGATCACTGGTGGAGGCAATGGTTGAACTCTTCCAGGGATGGTATCAGCTTCATGAGGTGTTAACAACGAAACATGAAACACCGGGTGAATCTTCATGGTGGGTGGCAACTCCAACTTGTAGGCGTGCGACGAGATCTTGGCAGCGATTTTATATGGTCCCAGTCGTTTTGCTGCGAGTTTCTTAGAGGGTCGATCCGTGGTGATGTTTCCTGCATCCAACCATACTTTGTCTCCTGTTTGATAGTCGGGCTCAAGATCTCGATGCCGATCGTAGAACTCTTTTTGCTTCTCTTGCGCTAGAGTCATGGTAGATTGGATTTCCTGTTGGAGCGCTTGGATTCTTTCGATTCGGTCTTTAGCAGCAGGATTAGATTGAGCTTCAGATGGTGTGCCTGTGAAACTAGGATTGTACCCGAGATTGGCCATGAAGGGTGACATTCCGATGGAAGAGTGGTGGGTGTTGTTGTAGCAGAATTCTGTGTACGGAAGCAATTCGTCCCAGTCGTCTTGTCGATGATTGCAGTAATGTCGTAGGAATCCTTCGATCACCTGATTGGTTCTTTCTGTTTGCCCGTCGGTTTGAGGGTGGTACGCTGTAGAGAAGGTGGGCTTAATCCCAAGTGCCTTTGCGAACTCTTTCTGGAACAATGCGTTGAACTGCGCGCCTCGATCCGAGACGGTTCGCTGCGGGACCCCGTGGAGTTTCCACACATTTGCAACGAATAATTCGCTGGTCTTTTCTGCGCTCAGTCCTTCCTCTGTAGTTGCGACGAAGTGAGCCTGTTTCCCTAGTCGGTCGAGGGCTGCCAAGATCGTGTCGTTCCCTTTTCTTGTCTTAGGGAGCTTGGTAATAAAGTCATATGACACGTCTTGCCAGGGACCGGTTGGCACCGAGAGTGGCTTTGGCAGTCCGACTGGCTTTGCATAGTGGGGCTTGTTTCTTTGGCATGAGTCGCATCCATCCACATACTGATTGACGTATTTCTTCATTGATGGCCAGTAGTATCCTCGAGACACTAACTCCAGCGTTTTTGCTTGTCCAGGATGTCCGGCTAGACGAGAATCATGATAGAGCTGTAGGAGGGATCGCTTGATTTCGTCGTCATTTGGTACATAGATTCGTCCTTTCCGTCGTAGGATGTCATCCTCCAACTTCCAATCCTCCATTTCCTTTTGCAATTTGGCGGGAGCCGCGTTTGGGTCAGCTTCGAAGTAGGCTAAGACGGAGGCGACCGTTGGGTCTATTCGGAGGAGCTCTTTGATCGTTTCCACTATTTCCAGATCAGTTGCTAGTTCGACTATTGGGTCGTCTTCTTCATCTTCCAAGGCGCAGAGTTCCACGAATTTCGACGGTGGTAGAAGCGTCAGAGACGGTTCTTCTGCCCCCTCTTTAGGATAGTGGTCCGGCCTCCGCGATAGTGCATCTGGTTTTCCACTTTTGCTACCTGGCCTGTAGGAGATAGTGAAGTCGAACCGGGAGAGATTTTGAAGCCAGCGATGCTGTCGATGATTCAACGTTTGGGCCTTCTTGAAGTATTCCAAATTCTTGTGGTCTGTTAAGATTCGAGTTGGGAATTTTGCTCCTTCAAGGTAATGTCTCCAGTATTTAAGTGCCCTGACGATTGCGAGCATTTCCTTGTCATAAATGTCATACCGTCGTTCGGCTGGCGTCATTGATTTTGACATGTATGCTACTGGGTGTGTTTTTCCATCGTCTGCCGTTTGGGACAAGACTGCTCCGTAGGCGTAGCCTGATGCGTCCGTTTCTAGTTTTGATTCTTTATCCGGGTTGTGGTGGACCAATACTGGAGCCGAGATGAATTTTTCTTTCAGGGCATCAAATGCTTGTTGGCATTCTTCGTCCCAGTTCCAGTTGACTTCTTTCCTAAGCAGGTTGGTTATCGGTTGGGAGAGTTTTGCGAAATCTTGGATGAATCGTCGATAAAAGTTCGCAAAGCCTAAGAACGTTTGAATATCTTTGACGTTTTTTGGACTTGGCCAATCTCGCACTGCTTCCACCTTGTATTTGTCCATTGAGACCCCGTCTTTGCTGACCCAGAGCCCTAGGTACTCCGTTTCCTCCACGAAGAACTTGCACTTCTTGGCGTTGCAAAACAGGTAATTCTTTCTGAGTCGTTTCAGGACTTCTCTCAGCACTTCCAGATTAGCTTTCTTCCCTTTGGTGGCCACCATTATATCGTCAAGGTAGTCGACCACCGATTCGTCGAGTAGATCGTGGAGGACATGGTTAATGAACCGTTGGAATACTGCTGGGGCGTTCTTGAGTCCAAATGGCATGACTGTCCACTCGAATAATCCATATTTGGTTTTGAACGCTGTCTTCCATTCATCTCCTTGAGCGATTCGGATGAGGTGGTAACCACTTTTCAGGTCGAGAGGAGAGAAGCAGTCTTTCCCTGCGAGGAGATCGATTAACTCCGCTCCTAGTGGAATGGGCCCCTGGTCTGGCTTAGTGATGTCGTTTAGGGCACGGTAGTCGATGACTAGTCTTTTCTTCCCGTCTTTTTTCCCGACAAAGAAGCAAGGGGAGGCGACCGAAGACCGAGATTCTCGTATGAACCCTTTTTCCAGCATTTCGTCCAGCCATCGCTTCAGCTCTTCGTTTTCGGCAGGTGAGGATTGGTACAGTTTGCCTGGTTTTGGGAGTCGTGTTCCTGGGACGAACTCGATTTTGCAGTCGTATTCCCGATGTGGTGGTAGGCCCGATGGGTACTTGGGTTCTTGGAATACATCGAGGAACTCGTGGAGTTCGACGGGTACTAGTTCTTCCACTGTTTTTTCCTCCACAACGTGTTCAGAGGCTATTTTCGCTGAGATACTGGTTCCAGCGATGACGTCTCCGTCTATGCTGGTACCGGCAATGTCGTCCTCGTTCGGGGCTTCTGTGCTTTCTTCTTCCTCTCCCGTTTGGGCAAAGACGTCGGCTGAAGTGCAAAGGCATCGGTTCGAACAATAGGCATCGTGGAAGGTGATTCTACCAGTTCTCCAATCGATGGCCGGATTGTGTTGATGCAACCAAGGTTTTCCTAATATTACCGCATGCGACCCGATGTTGGCAACATCCATGGTGATGGTTTCCTCGTGATCTCCCATTCTCAATTTTGTTTTAACCTCTTGGTCGATCGTTCCCAGTGAATGTCCATCCACAGCTACTGGATAGCGCGGGAACAATTTCTTCTGAGTGGGGATATGGTTTTGATCGACGAAGGTTTGATTGATAAAATTCGAGGTGGCTCCGGAGTCGATCATTGCTTTTGGTGAGGCCGTAACTTGTTCGTTCGTCATTTGAGTGGGCACGATAAGATGCGCGGACGGATCCATAGGCATCGTATTCATATGGCTTATGTTAGATACATGGGTGGTGCTTAACAAATGACGAAGAACTTTAGCGCGACTTGGTACGGTCAATTCGCGCTGGGGGAAAAACCCGACTGTTCGGTTTGGCTGGCTGCGTAAGCGGCAAGGAAGGCCGCGAAAGGATTATTGTTTACTGCTGCGATGATGGGCGTGGTAGCTGTTGTGAGGGGGATGGGGTCCTTGGGCGTTCCTTCCTTGTTCCTGAAAGGATTAGTTGCGGCAACTGTTGGACGACGGGGGAGTTGATGCGCTGATGATTGATGTCCTTCCTCTCCGCAATAGAAGCACAGTCCCAGTTTTCTGCGTCGCTCTTTTTCTGCTTGGGTGATCGGTCCTTTCTTAGATGCATCGATTTGGATGGGGACTGGCTGCGAATGGGGAAAGGCGTTGGGTGCGTTGGAGGGGTTGGATTGAGCTGGGGAAGCTTTAGGAGGGGGTGCCTTAGGTTTGCTCGGTTGATGGGTCGTTTCTTCTTTCTTCTCCTGCTGTCTCGCCCAATGTCGATTGTCGATTTTAATGGCCATTTTCACCAAATCATCCAAGGAGGTGGGTTCGTCGATTTTGGCTAGTTCGTCCTTGACGTGCGATTTCAGTCCCGCGTAGAAGGTATTTTGGAGTTGCGCGTCTCCTGTCCACCCCAGAATCGCCACTAGTTCCCTGAATTCGCTTGCATAGACTGCCATTGACCCGGCTTGGTGCAGCTTCTGCATTTTCAAGGCGGCGGTTCGTTTTTCGTCAGTGTCGTAGAACGCTTGTTCGAACTCCGTTTTGAAGGAGGCCCAGAGTGTCACTCTCGGGGTAGTCGTTCCACTCAGGACTTCTTGAAGAATTGGTTGGGCCCATCTGGCGGCTTTATCTTGCATTGACATAAGGGCGAATTGGACTTTCGTCCGTTGGTTGGTGAATTGGGTTGGTTGGAGTAAGAAGTAGAGTTCGCAAGCTTGAATGAACGATTTTGCAGTGGCTCCTCTTTCCCCTTTGAATGGTTCAGGTTTAGGGGCCTTCACCGTTCCTCCGGTCGTTCCGCTAGTTCCTTGGACGTTGACCGTGGGGGCGGCAACCGAGACCACTGGGGCCATGACTGCGCTCGAGACTTGACCTTGGAGACTATCGTGTCGTGCGTTTGCCGCGACTACTTCTGCTTCGGCTTTTCTTAAATCGTCGCTCAGGGCTTGTATTGTGTCGTACATGGATTTGACGAATACTTTGAGGGCGGTTTCGTCCATGGCGCTGACGTCGGGAGTTGAGGTACTCATTTCAGAAGTGGTTTTTGTTTAGTTCGTACTCGTAGTTTTGAAGGAGATCGTCGATCTGGACTCTTTGGACTGGGGTGGGTTCGTAGGGGATGTACAGCCCGTCGGTGGTATCGAGAGTAGCGTAAGGGAAGATGACTTGAGAGAGTTTCTGAAGCCTTTCTTCGACGTTTACCAGGTCAAGGTAGTAGTAATATCGTCCGTGGGTTGCTTCTTTGATTCGTTCTAAGATGGCGGGTGATGACGTGCGGCTTCGTCGAACGATTTGTCGTGGTCTGGGATTAGGGCTGGTGTCTTTGGTTTCGCAAAAGAGGATATATTCGACTGCGGCTTCTTCGATGAAGTTGATAAGGTCGAGCTTTTGCTGAGCCTTGAAGGCTTTGATTTTTTTAGCGGTTCCTGGGGCGGTTACGTAACTATTGGCGACTGGAGCTTGGGTTCGATATACTGGCATTCGCTTGGTTAGAGCGGGTTGCTTGTTGGGCGATTCCGCCTGATGTCACGACTAGGGTCGAGGGGGTAGCAAGGCGCTCTTCGTGGATGATGGTTAACAGAGTGAGATCACTAGGCGAGGTCCTCACACTAGCGCGATGGTCGAGGGAGTACTTGGATTGAATAGACGAGAGGCGGAATGAGGAACAACCCTCCTCATTCCGCTGGGCTTATATACTAAACGAAAGACTATTCTAGAATGTCCATGAGTAAGCGAATGACGGATATAAAGAACGTTTAACATGAGGCAATCAGTCAGCAGATGTGTAACGACAGGTGGTAGACATGAGGCGCTGACGCGTCGAAAGGATAGTCGAGCCTTGAGGGCGAAACGAGGGTGGCGTGGGAAGGTAAAACGGAGTTAAGGTGATACGACGGAGGAGGTCATCACAG
>WSTY01001208.1:0-11640 GCA_019633465.1 Tulasnella sp. 417
GATTTTTTACCTTTTTCATGGCTGAAACGTAACCAAGGGTCCTCAAACACCACCGGTCCAACTAGTGCGCAGAGAGAACCCCAAACAAAAGCATGCAACGTGTGCGTGCCTTGCTCTCCCAGAAAAAGTCGGCCAACACCGAAAATCCCTGCACTGCCCGATGGGATACAAAGGCGCCCTCACACGCGTCAACACTCACTGGGTAAAGCACCCCTCCAATGGAACGTGTCTTTGGTGTTCAAATAGTTTGGTTGTCCCTGTTGTTCTACTAGTGGTCTCAGGGACGCTAGGTACCAGGCTCCTCGAAGGAATGCATGAGGAACATGAATTACTTCTAGCAGACGTGCAGACCCAGGTTGGACACCTGAAGTGCAGTCCTGCAAGCTCATGGGTAGCATGAGGGATGACTGGGCGGGAGTGCCAAGAGATGTTGATTTGAACTCCGTCCAGCCAATTGAATTGAGTGACGATCATGCATTGACTCAGTAAGCCAGAGCGATGGCGCACATTTGATCTTCATCTTAAAGTATCACATGACCCTCAAAAGAATGTTTGTTTTGTTTCTCTTATCGCATACAAACACTCGTATCACCACTGCAAGTTCTCGACACATCTCCCCTAGACTAGCAGAACGACCTCCTTGTCCAAGTCTCTCGCACCACTACCAGAATACAATCCACTCTACCTTCTCCTGTCTCTCTGCTTCCACCACCTTTCTCATGTCGTCTCTACGACCATCTTCTACTACATCCCCGACGGTTCCCAGACCCTCCAAGGGACCTGTGCCCAGCTCTGAGCCCCGTCAGCAGTCTCATCGTGCTCCAGCCCCACCTACCAAACCAACAAGCATGCCTAATAACTCCGGTGCCCTCAGACGGATTCCTGAACAGCGAGCTGGAAAGGAAAACAGAACGTGAGTTTAAACATTTCTCAATCACATACGAATAACTTAACTTTGCGCCACAAGTATCAGCCCAGACGCCCCCCGTGATAGGCTGAGGACGACAGAGAGTTCAGGGTATGTGGAGCAAAGAGCTTGTTTTTGCATACCGTCGAGGTGCCTAACATCTCTTGGTTATATTGTCACAGCTCCAATGCGAAGACGAGCTCCAACTCTGACTCACGACAGCCCCGCCGGCATCCGCTTCAAATTTTGGAATCAACCGACTCCGAGTCTGAAACCCCGGCAGCTGGTAGTACTACTCAATCCAAGAACGTAAAGTCTGTGTCAGCATTGGGGCTACAGCGTCGAAGGAACATACCTGAGGGAGAAACAGTGTCCGAGGTGGGCGACTATGTACCACCTGCAAGCAAGGGGTCTAGTAAACGAAAGAAGTAAGTTCTTGACTTTGGGATGGGAGTGAAAGAGAGAAGACTCATTTTGGCTGGCCCTCTAGGTTTGGGGAGAGTGATAATGAGAGCGGTCGAGAATCACCGGAGGATGAGGAGGGGCCAGATCTATCGCGTCGCAAGACTACCAGTCGACCAAAGACGAGGTGGGGGGTTTTTGGTTTCAGGGACTTGGAACGTTCTAATGCCTTGAGGTTCTGCCCTTGTCTGTTGCAGTTCACGTTCTGTTGGTGCAGAGATGAGCGAGGATGAAGAAGAAAAGGGAGAAGAGGATGAAGAAGAAGAGAACTGGGATCGGCTCAACACCTCTAGCTTCTCAAGGCGAGAGCACCGTCGAAGGAAAGCTGCAGGAGCAAAAGCAAGTACCTGGATCAAGGCAAAGACAAAAGACAAAAAGGAGAAGAAGAACCTAATCTGCTTGAGTGAGCGAGGTGAAAGGGATAAGTGGCCGGAAGCATGGAGAGCGTTAGCAGATGAGTGCTCGGTAAGGTTTCTGCAGCAGATATTGGCACAAGAGAACTCACTGACATTCCATGCACCACTTCCAGCAAGCTGTCGTCCAAAAAATTCGCGAGGTCACTGGGACTACAGTTGGACAAAAGTGGTCCGAAATCCCCAATCTTGATGAAGAAGAAAATGAGATGCTTGTCATCCATTTCTCAGCGGAAGCTGGGATGAAGGACCAGCGCAATGTTGCTTTTGCGAAGAGGGTTGTTGCGCTGATCCGGGAGGATGAAAAGGTCAGACCATGTGGCTTTGAGAGGCTTGCAAGTGACTCACCTGCCATTCCAGCAATCCCGCGTGCTAACAGCGCCAGGCCGCCACTACATCTCCGACAAGTTCCTGATGCAAAAAACCTTCAAAGCCATAAACGGATTCAAGCGAGCCTGGAAAGCCCAAACAGATGAGGATTTGGCCAAGACGATAGCAAGGAGAGCAAAGATGACTCGCCTGCAGGGTCGCCAAATGACGGTGTGTAGATCTATCCTTGATTGGCAATGAATCAAAGGGACTGACCTTGACCTGTGAATGGTGTTAGGCTGCGCAGAACCTTCAAAAGGGAGCCGAAATATTCCTGGAGGAAGAATTTCCCGAGGAAGAAGCCAGACTTGCCGGCTTGGAAGAACGCCGGCAGAAACTTGCTCAGATTGGAAAACAGATCATCGCAGCTGAGTGGATGTCCGAAACCGAGAGTGGGCCTGAGGATCCTGTGGAGAGGAAGCATTGGCTGGAAGATATCGGCAAGGATCAGGACCAGAGGGGAAAGCCAACTGTTTGCTACAACACCAAGGGGAAAGGTCGTGCAATCTACGAGGTGATGCCTGTTACATGGCGTACTGAAGATGTGAGTAAACTGCTCTGCACCACGCATTCAACGTTTTTGACTTACTCGAATTGTAGTACGAGTGGTATCTTGACCAATGCCGAACTGCCTACGAATCTCAGCACCGCATTCGAACAGAGGAGCGAGCTTACCCTGCTCGCTACCTAGCAAGGCTCTCTCCATATGCCCCACCAAAGACACTGATCAACCTTGACAACGTCGAGAGGATAAGGGAAAATATGGAGTCCGATGGCGAGAAGGAGCTTTTCAGTCATTGGGGGGAAGATGATGATGAAGATGTGGCTTGGTTCATGAAGAGAATTGAGAAGGCAAGGAGAAGACGGGAGAAAAGTGAGTCAGGTGATGATGTTGAGGACGATGAAGCTGCAGCTGGGGATGACAGAGATAGATAGCAGAGGCGAGATTCGCACTTGATTGAAATGTATGTATTAAAGTCCAATGAAAACGTCCTGTAAAGATAAAAGTCATAGCCGGGTTCCATGCTGGCCAGAGTGTCAGTCAGTTGCCCAAGCATACAAAAGGCTTCTTCACCTTATCTAGCCCAATTGTCAGCCATACCTTCTCCATAGAACCTTTTGACTTTCGTACTGTGATACGAGCAGCCTGAGAGACTATGCTGGAGAACGGTATGATGGTTGGTGGTGGACAGGTTGTCGTGTCCGACTCGTCCACAAACACCTGATATTCCCAAATGCGGATATCAAGAGCATCTCTGTCAACAAAATCCAAGTTAGTACAAGCAAAGGTGCAGGAAGTGACAATCTTACTTGTAGTTTTCCCAAAGATTGGTTCGAAGTGGGCATGTGTTTGCTGGTTTGAGCCAACGAACAGCGGCAAGTGGCTGCTTTGGGAGGTCTTCTTGAACTGAAATGAAGACCTTGAGAAGCTCTCCAACCCAGATCCTCTCCTCCTCCATGCTCTTCCATCGTGCTTGAATGATCGAAGGCTTTCCAGAACCTCGCATGGCGTCCAATGGGATGATCTTTCTTCCATCAAGAACCATGTAGGTTACTGGGGTGATGCGAGTTGAGAGAGTACGACCAGGAGTGGCGTTGGGATTGGAAGAGCGAAGAACGGGGTTATTAAGGAAAGGTGGTTGGGAGTTGATATGGCAAAGGAGGGCAGTGATTAATGGTGGTGAGTCAAGTCGCTCAGGCGCCTTTTGAAGGCCAACCATAAATGGCATGTCTAGAAACCAAAGAGACTTAGTACTTTGCTGGGGATCAGGAATACAATCACACTCACTTTCGACTGCCTCATCTGCCTGAGCTATTGCATCCAGGGTTCCACGAGCTCCAGATTCCGCAAGAAGACGCTTCACAACCTCCTGCAGTGCCGAGCGCTCTTGGGCGTCAACAATAGCAGTTTGTGCGGAATCCATGATGATTGACGACAACTATTGTATCAAATATCATGAGTTTGATGACAAACAGCCTTGTAGAGGGGCAACTCACAGTCGTGCGAAGAGATGTCAGAGCAGAATACGATCGCATCATAGTGACCTCAAGTTCTCCTTGACCATGGTTGTTCGTACGAAAGCCTTTCACAATAAAGTTGAGTCGTTCCTGGAGAAAGGCCCAGAAACCATAAACCGGCCCATAGTCCAATATTTGCTCATATAGGTGGGTGGCCCAGTGGAAGTTTGGTTTCACTGCATCATCGCCATACATCTTTGAATTGAAGCAGGTCAGATGAACATCAACATATGAAGGAAGCCAAAGAACTTGCCTCGACGTAACCTTGAAGATATTCGAGCAGTCGTTTATGAGCTAGTTCTAGGTCGTGAAGATACACAGTTCGAGCCAAGAGAACGGTTAATGCAGCAGAGAGCTTAAGAAAGAGCTCCATCTCGCCATGCTTCAGCCTAGCTGTATCATCGTCAGGGAGTGGATGCAGCTCGGGGAACTCCGGGGGTGGCACTCTATCAGCCTCCGTGTACAGACGTAAGTCCAGAAGTTTTCCTTGAGCTTGTTGACGAATTATATGTTGGGTAGCGATGTCTTGATTTTCCCATTCGCCCATCTCTTTTTCATATCTCTCCTCTAGACGAACACATTTCTCTAGGGCCTTGTTGCGAGCCTTCTGGGCTTGATCCTGCGCTGCGTCAATCCAGTCATCCCAAATAACTGGAAGCTAAAACAGTATGAGAGTCAGTAACTGGATATGTAGAAAATACTTGTGGACCGTACAGCAAGTGGTCCAAACACCAATACAAGAGTCTTCCACTCATCGGCCGAGAGACTTCCTCCAGCAGGTATCCCGATCTGTGACGGAATTCGTCCCAACCAATCAGGAAACTCAGCCTGTAGAATCCACAGGTAAGCAGATGTATCGTGGCAAGGGGTGCTCACAACTCACTGTTCGAAGGAGGGAGTGAACGTCTTCAAGCTCGCGCTTCGTGCCGTCTTTTGTTGTTTCGCGCAATGCCTTCTCTGTCTTAATCCACACCTCGTACCACTGGGTCTTGACAACCCCTATACATTATTTGTGGAATTAGGTCGATTTTGATATAAAAGGAAAAGCTCTCTCACCCAACAGGATGTTGTGCATTGGGTCCAGAACAGCCATTCGGAGTGGGTTGAAATACGGCAGCTTAAGAAAAGCAAACCAACGAACACCTGTTCGTCTGAATTCCTCATCTTGCTCCTCTGGTGGTAGCCGCTGATAGGCAAGTGCTAGTTTGCGCACTTCGTCAAAGGTCTTGGTTCGGTACCCTAAGACAAGTAGCTGACGGATAAGGAAAGGCAAGTTTATACTTGCAGTAACAGACAAGGCTCACCGCATGATAAGGATTCGTGTGTTGACCATTCCGAGGCTTTAACATCGCAACGGTGACAGGGTGCATTTTCATGTCCTTTATCCGCAAAGCCAAAAAACTTGCACATCGCAGGGTGATCACATATAACAAGGGTAACTGCAACACGAACAAGCCGGCCTAAAGTTGAGCCCCATTTTCTTAGCGTGGAGATATCAAATAGGGAAGCTCTAAGACGCACCAGGCACAGCTGGAGAGTCCATGCCCTTTTCATAGAGGTCCAAGAACTCGTCCACCATCAAGATAATATATTCTTGAAGCTGGCGTGTGTTTGGTTCCTTGGGACCTGGAATAATACAAGGAACCAGCAGGTTCTTTGTTTGGTAGCTAAAAAGCAGCAAATCGTCCTTGTTAATTCATGATCTTGGTATGAGAAAACTGGACATACCGTTCGGATTCTGGGAGGTTGGCAACGGAGAGGGAAAAGAGGCCTGTTGAGTGATTTGGGGATTGAGCACTTCGGCGGAAGTTGCACCTGAGGTTTTGTCGAGTCAGTGGATGAGAAGTGGTTACACAGGTGAACCGTACCAATCAAGGTGGATGACTAGTCCAATACGGAGCTCCTCTGGACAATGCTCCCCAAAAAATGGCTTCTTATCTGGCCCTTGAAGCTCTTTCCATATCCGACCGTCCATCACATCCACCAATCGACCTTGCACCCGATCCTTCTGCCTCCAAGCGTCCACCTTGTCCACCATACCGTCCCTTGAGAGGAACTCTGAGAGAAGTGCAGGGATCGCACGATACGAGACCACCAGTTTTGGCTGAGGACGAGATCCTGGTGCTGCGACACCGACAGGTTCCAGAAGGGTTGTGACATAGCGAAGTGCTGGTGATGATGAGAAAAGCTCTGTATCGCATCCTGGGCAAGTGAAGCCTGCTTTTTCTAGGGCAGGGATGGGTACCCTCTCTATTCGGTGGCATGTTGGACACGCAGGATGGACCGCGAACTGGTCACTAAGACCAAGAGCCTTGATTGCGGTGATGAGGGAAATCGGCATTCTATTTGAGGCATTGGTCTTGCCAAGCTGTTGCAGAATATAGCTGATAGTGAATAAAAGAACGTTGCAGGCCGCAAAGGGAAGGTGATAGGAATAATGGAGGTAGACAGTGATGACGAGTAGGATGCGAACGAACCACAAGGAGTGGGACTGAACATAGACCTGAGAAGAGTGATGAAGGGTATGTTTCATGCGTGGTATATAGATAGGCCCGAGCTGACTGGGAGATCGTTCCATAGGGTTTGGGGAGCCTGACCCATCCGTTCCCCCATCGTCTGGCGGTGTTGGTGACTCGGGGTCAGATGGCGAAGGGGCTTGCCAAATGTGGTCATCGTCGTCAAGCGCCAGGAACCAAGGTCGCTCCTCCTCACTCTCCTCCAGGCCATCCTCGGCAACGGCTTCGGCACACCCATCACCACCGTGGCTTCCATGAGACCCACTGTCCCCATGATCCCCATCGTTTTCATCCCTGCCATTTTCATCAACACTCTCGCTCTCAGCGTCGGTTTCACTACAAGCTTCACTGATTTCATCGTCAGAGGGCTTGACAAGTGCTGGTAAGGGTCCACCTGGATGTGGGTCGTCAAGCACCTCTTGTTCACCTGGCGTGGGGCCCCGAGGCGATGGTGGGCTTAGAGACGGTGCGCGATTCGAGTTTGGAGGCGATTTGTGGGCTGCTGGGTAGGTACCAAAGGAAGGGGGAGAGCGTGGTGCCTGACTCATGGTGAAAGATGGGGTTCGTTGTGGACCAAATTCAAATTCAGGGTCTTCTTCGTTCAGGCCGCCATCCACGTCCATCGGCTCTCCCTCTTGCCCAGGGATCAGGCGATGATGAGAAGACAAGGGTTGAGAGGAATAGCTCTGATAGGAAGGGCCAGGTTGAGAGTTGAAGGTTGAGGGGTGGTGAAGGTGAGGTCGTGGTTGTGTGCGTTGCGATCGGGCGAGGGAGGTCCCCTTGAGCTTTGCTTTTCGCCCCTGTTCCTTTGCCCGTTTGGCCTCTCGCTGGGACTCATTTTAGTTAAAATAAAACTATTTTGGTGGATCAAATCGCTCACCTGACTGGCCATTTGCTTCAGATGGATATAGGGAGTGGCAGGCGGCAGGTAGATTTAATGAGACCGTTCGAATCGAAACTTGAATCGACCAGGGGTTACAGACGTGGCAGAAGCTTCCTGCCAGCTAGTCGTCACTAGGATTGAGCGTGGTGGAGTGGTGGGTGTGTGGTTTGAAGTGAGCAAGAGCAGAGACTAGCTGAGAGAAACGGTGTCTTGCAGATTGTTCAAATATGGCAAAGGAGAGAGGGGGAAGGCGTAGTTGGCAGTCGGCCGTTGGTCATAGTGACATGTGATGGGAAGTGGTAGTGGATGGGATGGAGAGTGAGACGAGGAGGTCGTCGGTGGTGGGGATGTGGACTTGGACGATTTTCAGATACGCGCCGGCGATACACGGGTATAACGATCACAAGCCCGCTAAAAGGGAAATAAAGGGCGTTTGAGCATACGTTTAATAAAAATGTGAGTTTTCTGAGCCCAGGAACTCACAGGTCACGCGCCCTTGGAAGTGAAAAATAGTCCCAGATTCAGAAGATCGTACCGTGAGCTCGTTCATCGCACCACCCATGCTCCATGGACCCTCAGTATTAACGAGGTTGGCGGCCCAGCGGCCACGCCCCAGGCGTTCCTGAGGAGACACATGGTGGTGGGTGGGCAGCTGTCTCAGTGGCGAATGTGGGGAGACGACAGGTGTTGGTCAACGTCGTATCAGTGGCGAGGGAAGCACTGGTCACAGGGGCGCAGGTGGGGACATTGAAACTGTCAAACGCAGTCGTTAATAAGGAGAGCGTAATTTGAAAACAGAATGAGGCCATACTCATCATGCAGACTCTGTCATCTCACTGGGCCCGCCACCATGCCACCTGCACTCGGTCATCCTCGACCATCAGTAATAGCGAGTTCGGCGGCCAGGCGGCCACTCCCCAAGCGTTCCTGAGGGAGATTTAGGAGAGCGGGCAGGCGTTGAGAGTGGACATGCCGGTGGCGTTGCCCAGCAGCCAATGAGGGGTACAGGCTTGAGGCCGAGCGGGGAGTGCTGGCGGTGCGGAGTGCGACTTGAGCTGGTGTCGAAAACTGGCGCAGCAGATCAATTCTGCAGTTAAACCGGGCATGGACTCCGGGTACGGCTGTATTGCGAGCAGTGGGTTGGGGTCGAGACATGGATTTGAGCCAGCAGGCCGCTCATCCCATCCATCCCTCACTCGTAGATCTCAACGTCAGTAGTAGCGAGTTCGGCAGCCTGGCGGCCACGCCCCAGGCGTTCCTGACAGATATCTTCGAAGGTGGGTGGACGTTCAGAGGGGGGCATACCGCATGCCAGTGGCCGAGGCCCGGGTACGTTCACAAGGCCAGCGCAGGGTGGGGTTGGGACCTAGACGGCGGAAATTGGCGCGGAGAATTTACTTTGAGGTTGCGAAGCGAAGTGAACCCTCGACTGTGCCAGCGGAGACCGCGTCCGGTCAAGGGCTTGGGTGCGGTCGCGTTGAGAGCCGGGGTGATGTCGGGAGCTGGATTCGAGCCCGTGTCGAAATTAGCGCAGCAGGTTGACTTTGAGTTGTTGAGTAAAACGAACCCTCGACCGGATGCGGTCTCCGCTGGCACGGTCGAGGGCTCGGGTGCAGTCATGTTGCTGGCACGGCCGAGGGCTCGGGTGCGGTCACATTGAGGAGCGAAGGAGGAGGTTGGGAGCTGGACTTGAGCCTGTGTCGAAAATTGGCGCAGATGATCGACTTTGAAGCCGCAGAGTAAAGCGAACCCTTGACCGGATGCGGACTCCGCTGACACGGTCAAGGGCCCAGGTGCGGCCGTGCTGGGGGTGTAAGGTTGGAGCTGGAAGCTGAACTTGTGCCTGTGTCGAAGATTGGAGTGGTAGGCGAGCTCATAAGGCAAACCGTCAACTGGACACGGTCTCAGTGCTGACAGCGCTGAGTCGTCGAGGGTACTGATAGCGCTGAATCATAGAGTCAAGAGTCAAGAGTCAAGGTCGGTCTGCTCGGGGGGGGGGGGCGTCGTTGGCGCGCGAAGGGGTGGTTGACTTTACGATTTTCGCAACAACGGGGCCAGCGGACGTAGCGCTGACAACAAGGACAACAGGGACAACCGTGCAAACGCCCGACGCCGTCGAGGGTGACGAAGGTCGGCTTGTCGCGACTCTGTTATCTTATCTACCGTTCGTACAAATGGGAGCCGTCTCGGGAACCGGCGATTGACCCGAAGCAGCCTGTCAGCGATCCCCAAGCCCCCGTCCCTCACAATCTCCCAGGAAGCTAAATACCAACCTGAACAGATTTTCGACTAGAAGGTCACTAAGGTATTGCCAACTAACTATTAGGATGGTACTTCAATAGTATATACATTATTTGAGCGGCGAGGAGAAACCTCGAATAGAAACCCCGACAGGACCGGCACAATGGAACACCGGCCCTGAGCTCTCGTCGGGCATCCACGGCCGGCCTTTCTCTTGGATGCCGGCGCAGACGTCCGACAGCCTTGCCTTTGTTCAACCCCTCACCGCGATCCAACCTGACGACACCCCTCTGTTCTTCGAGGAAAAGCGAGATCACGGACAAAAAGGTAGCAGTGCTAATAGATTACCTACTCCACAGCGGTGATTAGACATCCCTCCATCTCCTCTACCTCCTTCTCCGCTCACCAGCTTCTATCCGGCAACCTAGCACAGCTCCGAAGGGCCCCGCCACGAGCGACCGTCTAAAAGGTGCTAACGGCACTTCAGGTGGGCGTCCCTCTGGAGATAGGCTTTACGCAGTGACTCTCTCATTTGCTCACACCCCACTCCACTTTCGGCGCAGAAAGGCGGGAGTTGGCGCATTACCGCATGCGCAGGCCGTCGTCGATCGCTCGTTAGCCATATTCGCCAGCAATGGGGCGGGCGGTCATCCTCTCGCTTACCAGTTCCCTCTCCGCCCGTGGGCGCCTGTTACCAAAAGCGCTTGCATCCGGCGTTTGCCCTTGCGTAACACGCCATCAATAAAAAGAAGGTGTTTCCGCTTGCGTAGTCGTTGCGCCCAATATGCTCAAACTAGGCCTCAAGGGGGGTGCACTAACGAGAAACCCGGGCCTGCTTTGATTGCCTTGACCACCCTTGCATAAACCCGATCCCGCTTCGGAGTCGCCCCAGATGCGGTTTCTTTTCCCTAGGGCCGAATCGTTCCCGCTCCTCCCGGGATCTAAGCCAAAAGCCCCCGAACTGTATTGAAGATCGTCTAGATCACAGACGTTTCGATGCGCATCACTTGGACCTTTTGGCACAACGGCATGCCAAGTCTATCATCACCAGATCCAACTCTTGCCCCCTCGATTCGTCACTCCATGCGTAATGCATGTAGCCCCTTTTGGAAACTCGCGTTCCAAATTCGTACAAGTCGTGTGCTTCTATACGGAAACCCAAAAAACCCAGTTGCTGTTACTGTTTTCGGCCGTGCCACTTGGGTGATCTGTCGAGAGAAAAACAATAAACCAGGGATGCTTTCCCCTCCGATATTCCCGAATGGAAAATGCCCCACTCACACACACTTTTGCCACCGTTCCAGACGGTTAGCTTCTGACAGTTTCCTCGCTTTGCCACAACGTATTGTTGCTGCAGTGATCGCCTCGGCAACCATCAACCATCACTCCCTGCCCAATCGCTGGCAAAAGAAACACCGTGGACGCCGAAGCACTAGTCCCGGTGGCGCGCGTGTGAGTATGACGAGCCCCCGAACATACTAATCCACACATGCGTCCACACAACAAGAAGCGCGAGAGAAGCTTCGCCACACCCCTATCTTTGTTCCCATTCTGCCTTTCTCCGAAGGCCCATCCACCCCTTCTTTCAAAACCCGATAGCCAAAAGTTCCTTACTCGCCTTTCTAACAGAAACAAATCCTTCAAACAATACTGTACCTGGAATCGCACAGCACCCTCGTTCCTCCCAACGTCTTCCAACCCCCTCCCTTCTTGACGTTGCCCAATAGCCCAACGTTCAGAAAAGGCTACATTAGAGAAAGGCACGACGAGAAAGAACTCTAGACATAGATTAGCTGGCCTCGGTTTTCCCGATTGTTGACCGAATCGAGG
>WSTY01001209.1:0-11635 GCA_019633465.1 Tulasnella sp. 417
TTCTGTCGTCACCGCTAACCTGCTATATGTCAACTAAAAACGACTGCTTAACCCACCGCGGCAGATGACTCTTGAGAGTCGACGGTTGGAGCCCGCCATGTGAAGCTTCGGAACAGGAAAAACAGGTAGTCCTAAAGAAGCTCCAGGAAAAATTCCGGTCTTACTTGAACGGCTACCAAGAGCAACGGCATAAAACTCCGGACTCAGGTTCTAGCAAAGACTCGAACAACGGGTACGATGAATTGGACGATGAAGTAGAAATGCTAAGACCGGCCGCGTTCAGGCAGTGAAGCGGAATTCGGCTCGACGGTTTGTTAGCTGGCATGTGTTGTAATTTTGGGCAATGTGATTCAGGGACGTCTATTCTCTCCTCATGCATCCACCAAGAAATTTTGACGCCGCTGTTTGCTGGTGGGATTACCAAGCTCCTTGAAAATATCCCCCACACGCCGTGCTTCCGAACGGCAGGAGTGTAGGAAGGACGACTCAACCGCCAACCGTTGTTCGGGGGAAGGTGCATGTTTAAGATTGGAGAGACATACCGAACATCACAAAGGCTAAAGCGAAGGCATAGAGAAAAAAAAGGCTCTCCGAATTAAGATTTGTCTGGTACATGGACCGATAGCTTTGGGGCTGACATGCGGGATACAAATTCCTGTGGGCCAAGGCGCTTCGTCAGCTGACGTTCCACAGCCGCGGAAGATCTGTCCATTACCTGAATCCAACGCTCTCTTTCTTCTGGGATATGATCGAATACTCTGTATCGTTTGTCGTGCTGAACAAGCCCGATCAGCTCCCGCTCCATGCGAACCATCAAGAACCCACTTACTTTCAACACATCCTCAATTTGCTTTTCACCAATGCCCTTCGCCAACGTCTTCAGGTCCGCCTTTCCTAGGCCATTATCCTCCTCCTCTCCCGGCGCTTCGCCTTCCAAGTCATCAACGCCGACAGCGACGGTACCCATCCCACCTCCCGACGACGAACCCCCTTCCTTGCCAAGCTTGTTGACTCCAGCCCAAAATCCGACGAAGTGGTTCTCCTCGAGCAACTTTTGGAAGTTCTCCCTGGCTTTGACGTTTCGTTCTGCTTGCCAATCTTCCCACAAGCGCCTCATTTCGGAGCGAGCGCGTCGTTCGTCGAACTTTCGGTTCGCGTCTTCGTCTTCCTGCTGCGCCTTGGACTGGCCTAGACCCAACTTGACCGCGGGTGAAGTGGTGTAAACAGACTCTGGCAGGTCCTCGAAGCGGGCATCAAGGCCTGGAGTGTGTCCTTCGAATACGGCGAAGAGCGCTGTGATCTGCTTGTCTCGAAGCTTCTGGACATGTGCGTTGAAGAGGCTGATCCGTTGGGATACTGGAAGGCGGGAACGACTGAAGACCGTGGACCGAGATAGCATAGATAGTGATTCATCGTAAGTCGCCTGGAAGGGGAGAGTTTCAGTCAACTCTGCGCTTCGGAAAGATTACAGACAAGGTAGTTGTTCCCTTACCGTAGGATCGCGAATAGCATCCGTCAAGAGGGTCATGAACTCATCCACGCTTTCCTTCTCGCTCAACTGACCCATACTTCGAGTGATGTCCTTCTCGACTTTCGCCTTGTCCTTACGAGCCTGCTGTTCTCGTTCTCTCAAGGCTTTTTGTTGGCGTTCTTGTCGCTCGCGCTTCCGTTTAGCCTCAGGGTCCTCCGGAGCGGTTTTGCTATCACTTGACCGGGACGACGAAGCTTCTGGTTGGTTGTTGGGGTTGATTCGCGCTTTGAGGTACGTCTGGAACAACTCTTCGCGGAGTGATGAGGAGCCAACTGCATCGTAGCGTGGATCCGAGTAAAGAATTTTGTGCTTTTTGACCTGTCACAAGGGGGAAAGATGACGAGTTTGTATCATCGAACGGATGACGTAGGGGAACACCAGATACCAACGTCTTTCCATAGGGGCGCTGCATTCTGACCACCCTTCGACTCCGCCACAAGGTTTTCGTTCTCTCGCAAGAGCGCAAAGAAATCTGCTTCCGCTTTCTGCGCTTCTTTGCGCTTCCCTGTGGTAAACAGCTGCTGGATTAGGAAACGCAAAGACAGGAGTTCGGCGCAGACTCACGTTCGCCCAAAGAATTTCTCCATTCCTTAAACACCTTCTCTCTTTCCCTATCATCCCTTCCAAACCCAAAGAATCGCCTGTCCTTCTTCCACTTCTTCCTCCACTCATCCCAGCTCGTTCGAGTGGACTTCAACTCATCTCGCAGCAAGCCTTCATATGCTTCGCGTGCTTTCAATTTTTCGTCTGCGGGGGCGAGCTTGGCTTCTGTTGGAGCTGAAGCGGACGACGAGGCTTTCGTTGCCCGCTGAGCGCGAGTTTTCTCGAGACAGTATTCATTGAACGCGGCGTGGCGGTCGGCGATATTGGGTAGGAGGACGTAGCGGGGGTCGTTAACCAGCTGAGGGAGAGCGGAGTCGTAAGGCGTGAGGGGATTAATGTCCTTTTCTTGGAGAAGTGTCTGAATAGGGAATGAACGGTCAGTTCAGGCAAGCATTGCAGACTAGTCGTTCCATCCCGCACCTTAAACAGGGCACGGGCTTCCTCGGGGGATAGCTGAGGCACGTTATCGGCCTTGGGAAGCTCCTTCGCATCCTTTTCGTCCGTTTTCTCTTGCTTCTCCGTCGTATCCCCTTGTTTCGCTTTCTTGGCCGCTTCTTCTTCAGCCGCCATCTCCTCTGCAACTTGTCGCTGCCACGCCTCGTCGTCATCCTCTGCTTCCCCGTCCGCCATTTCCACGTCGGGAGCAGTCGCCGTCTTGGCAGTCTCTTCCTCTCCTTTTGACTTCTTTCCTTTAGCTTTACTTGCTTCAGGAATTGGATCCTCTACTTTTCTCATTCCTTCCGCCGCAAGCAATCTCCCTATTCCGAAAGCGGTGGGCGGTGGTGTTGGAGCTTTCTGTTCTTCTTCCGCACCACGTTCCTCCTCTTCTTGTTCGAGTTCCGCGACAGCTTCTGCAATCTCTTCGGGTACCTCCCACACGCTCTCTTTCTTCTCCTTGTTGAAGTAGAAGATATTGCCTTCGGACGTCTTAACGCGCGACCATGACGTTCCAGGGATGGCTGTCTTGGATACTGGTCTCTCCCTCTTCGCCTTCTTCTTCTTCTTGGAAGTGGAGGAGGGTTCTTGTTCCATAGCTGTTACCGGGAAAGATTGGCCGTGGACAGGAAGCGGGCGGACGTAGGTGGATTGGTTGGTCGCGGCATGGTAGTAGTACGAGTGTCCAGTGGGTGCTGTAGTGTGAGCGGTTTGGCTATTAGCGCGTAGAAGCGACGACACACAAGCGGTCGTTAGTATTCACCGGTGTGTTCTGTCCACCCAGGAGGTAACGGTGGTGGCGGGAGTGAAGGAGGGGGTCCAGGACCCAAGAAGACCGGAACCGCTGGGGGCCTAGAAGAGGCAAACATTAGTCAGACCGCCAAGTCTAGATAACTGAAGAGAAGGTAGAGACATACAGAGACATGATAGATGTCTGTTGTGGCTCCACAGGCATTTTTGCGTACTTCTAAGGGTACCGTCAGAATTCAAAGGTTGGAATACAACATTCCCACATCGAAGTCTCCGTGCCTAGGCGGCGTCTTCCTTGAATCAGTCTTTCTTGGGTACAAGCTTTAGAATTCCTAGCTGGAGCTCTATTAAGCTCCAATCTCTAACATATGCCAATGTACCGGCTTCTTAGTGATAATTTCCGGGGGACGAGGCATTGCATTCGTTGCCCGTTGAGTACCGACGCACGTGATAGTCAAGAAGGTTTCAAAGTCCATTTCATTCGAGTAGGATTCAAAGAACTCATGCCAAATATCAAAGGCCCAACCTCGCGTGACACTCATCTTGTATTACTGCCATAATTCTGGGGGCAGAAACATCCCATCCCCGATCAACTCGAAGGGGAAGCTAGGATCAGAGAGATTCTTGAATGCGGTGGGAGAAAGCTCACCAGCCAGATACAAACTCACTAAAGGGGCGTACGTCGAACACATTTTGAACTTATTGACTCCTGGACGAGGTGTCGAGGCACCACACATACGACGATGCGACCAGTTCGTCATTATCGGGGATGAAAAGGTCCAATTTTTGCAGTTCGTTTCAAAGCACTGACCGAACCTTGCGCGACTTATTCCGCAGATTTTCCTTCGAGGAGCCCAAAATCTGCCATCGAAACGATTGTGACGAGACCACGCAAGTCGATTTCCGTGGACGAATCTATCCAGAGAAAGAAACCGTGTGAAGCGAACAGGGTGGCGGTCAAGCCTGACGCTCACCTAAACCGCTTTGAACCCCCACTTACCCTACCTACCTACCTACCTACCTACCTCGCTACCCAAACCTGCACTCACACGATGAGCCCTTCTGTCGATAATGCCGACCAATCATTTTCAGCGGAAAGGCTGGATGATTTTCGATGCACTTTAGATGGCATCGTGCTTCATAGCGTGATCCCAGAGAACACGACCGGCGCGTTCGGCGACTTGTTCACAGGCACCCATCCCACCGAGGGTAAGCTGGCTCTGAAGAGACCAAGGGGTGATTTGTACAATGCAAAAGTCGTAGCTGTAAGTCGCCGCTCTATATGTGTAGTTCCATGCTAATCCTCTGCGCTGCCATCAGGCAATTGAAATCGAAGCAAGCGTCTGGAAGAGGCTTCGACACCCACGCATCCTCCAATTCCTAGGCATATACACAATTGATGATTCTGTCTACTTCGTCTCTCCTTATGCCGAGAACGGCTCTCTTCCCGAGTTTATTCAGCGTCGACCGGAAGTGGATCGCAAGCGGCTAGTAAGTATTATCTCTATGACTCGGATCGTAGTTCCTGACGATACCTTCAAGGTACTTGAAATTGCCGAGGGGCTTGTGTATTTGCATCAATGTGCAATTGTGCACGGTGATCTTAAAGGGAACAATATTCTGATCTCGAAGGCTGAGCACGTTCTGATATGCGATTTCGGGCTTGCCAAACACGTGACCTCTCGTACCGCAACGTCGATGAGAGGCGCCGGTAGCCTACCCTGGCAAAGCCCCGAAATGTTACAGGACACTGGGAAAAAAACTTTCAAGAGTGACGTATATGCCTTTGGCATCACCATTTTCGAGGTGCCCATCGCTTCTTACATTTTTCTAGACTGGGAAACTGACCACGCTTGGTTCCAAGGTGCTGAGTGGGAAAGAGCCATATTCTCAGCATTCAGGCCCTTTTTCTCTCATCACCGGTGTGGTGTTAGGTGGAGAGCGTCCCCCAAAGGACCCCCCGGCGGGGTCTGATGGCAGTTCATATTTGCAATTCTGGGAGGAAGCCGAGAAGTGTTGGGATGGAGACCCAACCCGCCGACCTTCCATGCTCAGCGTGTTACGTCGCTTAGACCCTCAGCGATTCGAGACGTTAGTCACTTCTCAGCAAATTTCACTGGAGGCATCGCTCGATGCCGATGATCAAGAGCAGACAGGGTGAGAGCTCAAATGTTTTGGGCGCTACATTTGCGAGATCTGATGTATTATTTCCAGTCTTCAAGTCGACATGGCTTTGCTCCTGTTTAATTACGGAAGCAAAGCGCTAGAGCCGGTTGAGTGGGCTCGTCGAATTCAACTGCGGATTCACGGCTTGCATAATCTGCGCCGGCCGATTGTACGGCTCTCGCCTGAGACAATAGGTTGCATCATCTTGGAGGCAATTCCTGCGGTTTCTCCCCTGGACGCCGAGGCGTACGTGAGCACAGTGACCAGTTGGGCCCGGCTCAGGACAGTGTGCAAGGCATGGTGCCTTGCCATGGACAGCGTGCCCGAGTTTTGGCGCCACATTTGGGTGCATCGCGGAGGGCACAATATCGCGCACATTCAAAGGCTTCAGGTTGAAGGACCTCTTAAATGCCTTATCACCAGCTGGGAAACGGACTTGCTGCCTCGTGGTAAGATGCTGAGGGATTTCCTCCATCGCATCTCTGAGTTACGGTGCGATCTAAATATAGACCAAATGAGCCGGTGGCTCCAGGAACTACCTCGGCATAAGCATATGGATACCACTTTATTGGAAATACGTGTCGCAGACGCATCCAAGAATCATTTCACCCCTCCTTGGGACCTCGCCTGGTCTACACCCTTTGGGCGGCCTTGGATGGTTTCCCTTGAAGGACTAGCATTTGAAAGCCTCCAACCAATCTCATTTCGTGGGTTGCAAGTGCTAAAAATGGTTAACACCGTGGTGCATGACTCGTTTGTCAAGGACATTTGCGCGCTCATCCGCATCGCCTGCAACATTACCGAGCTCCGTCTTCATTATATACGAATTGAAGGATATACTCGGTACCAATTTTGGGAGCGTGCCAAATTGCCCAACGACGAGTTACCGGACGAAAGCTGCACCCTTCGCACCGTCGATTTGATAGGCCTGCACGGTTCGATAGTAGCCGATATCCTGGAGGCTTTAAAGAACTGCCACTTGGCAGTCTTGAACGTGGATGATATTAATCCTGAGGACCTTAAGGTACCCAAGGAAGTGGGCTCAGCAATTGTTAGGAAATTAGGCTTTTTGCCTAATAGGGAGATCTCTTTCACGGCAGCGCATCTGATGACCTACGTCAACTGGCGGAGTCGTGCAGCACCTAGTGACTCGGGAATGAGTGGAAACGATGAAAGACACAAGCTAGAGAGCGGGAGGATTGGATTTTCCACTAAACAAGTTAGAGATCGGAAGGCTTTGGTCGATTCATTGTCGGCACTTGGAGTTCTATGCCCCTCCCACGGCGTTGAATTCGTACCATCTCTTGATCAAAAATACCCCACGACTCTAAGTCACGCCAAAATATTAATCGTAGACCCAGACAACGTGGTATCGATTCTTCGGCCGCTGGCTGTTGCCACTCAAGAGGCCGCCGGGCCGATTCAGTACCCTTGCCCCCTCCTGGAAGAACTAATCTTCCTGGAACCGGATAAAGCATGGGAATGGGACACGCGCGATGCTATGTATTTTCAGGAGTTGTGTAAGGTCGTTGCCTGGCGTCAGTGGATAGCGGGCGACGCAGAGAAGATAGCTAAATTGAAAAGGCTGGGGGTTCCATATCACTGGATTGAACGGATCAAGCGTGCTAAAAAGACCTATCCGGCATTCGATGGAATTGAGATCTACGACACTAAGGAACATGTATTATCTTGAATTCGGGGTTTTAGTTCGCATCCTGATTAGTAGGGGCTCATCCTTACGAGGCGGTCGTTCCTGATCTACAACACTGTATCTCTGGCCAGATTAGTTCCGGTAGAATTAGGATAGTTTCATTACAAAAAGAAACCTCGCGCGGCACTCATCCTGTGTTAAATACCATAATTCCTGGAACGGAACATGCTGGTCTTAATCTACTCGAAGGCGAAGCTAGTTCTTGAATGAGCCAGGAGGAGACTCACCAGATACCTACGAGTTCACTACCGGAGGGTGTACGTCGAACACATTTTTGCTCTTGGACGAGGTGTCGAGGCACCACACATACGACGATGCGAGCAGCTATTCATCGTCAGGGTGAAAAAGTCCAATCTTTGCGGTTTATTTAAAACACTGACCGAACGTTAACCTTGAGCTGCTTATTCCGCAGATTATCCTTAGAGGAACCCAAAATCTGCCACCGAAACCCTCGCGACGACCCCGCGACTCGATTTTCTGGGGATGAGTCTCCAGAGAAAGAAACCGTGTGAAGTGAGCATCATCGTCAAGGTTACGTTTAAACTAAACCGCTTGATCCCCACTCTCAAACCAGCACCCACACGATGAGCACTCCTGTCGATAATGCCGACCCATCATTTTCAGCGGAAAGGCTGGATGATTTTCGATGCACTTTAGACGGCATCGTGCTTGATAGCCTCATCCCAGAGAACACCAACGGCGCGTTCGGCGACTTGTTCACAGGCACCCATCCCACCGAGGGTAAGCTGGCTCTGAAGAGACCAAGGGGTAATTTGTACAACGCAAAAGTCGTAGCTGTAAGTCGCCACTCTATACGTGTAGTTCCATGCTAATACTCTGCGCTGCCATCAGGCAATTGAAATCGAAGCAAGCGTCTGGAAGAGGCTTCGACACCCACGCATCCTCCAATTCTTAGGCGTATACACAATCGATGATTCCATCTACTTCGTCTCTCCTTATGCTGAGAACGGCTCTCTCCCCGAGTTTATTCAGCGTCGACCGGAAGTGGACCGCAAGCGGCTAGTGAGTATTACCTCATGACTCGGATCATAGCTCCTGACAATACCTTCAAGGTAATTGAAATTGCCGAGGGACTTGTGTATTTGCACCAATGTGCGATTGTGCACGGTGATCTTAAAGGGAACAATATTCTGATCTCGAAGGCTGAGCACGTTCTGATATGTGACTTCGGGCTTGCCAAACACGTGACCTCTCGTACCGCAACGTCGATGAGAGGCGTCGGTAGCCTACCCTGGCAAAGCCCCGAAATGTTACAGAGCGCTGGGAAAAAAACGTTTCAGAGTGACGTATATGCCTTTGGCATTACCGTTTTCGAGGTACCCGTCACTTTTTGCATTTTTCTGCACTGGGGAACTGACCAAGCTTGGTTCCAAGGTGTTGAGTGGAAAAGAGCCGTATTCTCAACATTCAGGTCTTTTTTCTCTCATTAACGGTGTGGTGCTGGGCGGGGAGCGTCCTCAAAAGGACCCCCTGGCGGGGTCTGATGGCAGTTCATATTTGCAATTCTGGGAGGAAGCTGAGAAGTGTTGGGATGGAGACCCAACCCGCCGACCTTCTATGGTCAGCGTGTTACGTCGTTTAGACCCTCAGCAATTCGAGATGTTGGTCACTTCCCAACAAATTTCACTGGAGGCATCGCTCGATGCCGATGATCAAGGGGAGACTAAGTGAGAACTCGAAGTTTTTGGCAGCTATATTGATGGCATCTGATGTATTATTCTCAGCCTTCAGATTTCCATGGCATTGCCCCCATTTAGCCTTGAAGGCGAATCGCTGGAACCGATGGAGTGGGCTCGTCGTATTCAAGTGCGGATTCACGGCTTGCATAATCTGCGTCGGCCAGTTGTACGGCTCTCGCCTGAGACAATAGGTCTCATCATTCTGGAGGCTATTCCTGCGGTTTCTCCTCTGAATCACGAGGCGTACGTGAGCACAGTAACGGGTTGGGCCCGGCTTAGGACAGTATGCAAGGCATGGTGCCGTGCTATGGACGAAACGCCCGAGTTTTGGCGCCACATCTGGATCAATCGCAGGGGGCACAACATGGCGCACATTCGAAGGCTTAAGGTTAGAGGACCTGTTAGATGCCTTATAACCAGCTGGGACACAAATATGCTGTCTCGTGGCGAGACGCTCCGGGACCTCCTCCCTCGCATTTCTGAGTTACGAACCAATTTATTTACCGACCAACTGAGCCAATGCTTATACTGGGGGTTTTCGAGCGCAGTTTTGAAGGCCAGTTCGTGGGCAATATGCGCCTTGAGCGCAGACAAGAATCAATCCATTGGTCTTGACTACCATGTCGCATTTTCATTCGGTGACGCCCCTCCGACGCTTTACCTTGAAGGACTGGCATTTGCAAACTTCTGGCCACACTCATTTCGGAGGGTTCAAGTGCTCAAAATGGTTAACACAGTGGTGCACGACACGTTTGTAGAGGACGTGTCCGCGTTGATCTGCACCGCCCTCAACATTATTGAGCTCCGTCTTCAGTGTATACAAATACGAGGATCTAACTGGGATCCGTTTTGGAGTCGTCTCGGGTCGTCTCACAGTCGCGGCACGATACCGGACAAAAGCTGCACCCTTCGGACAGTCAGTTTGGTGGGGCTGCACACTTCGATGGTAACCAAGATCCTAGACTCCTTAAAGAATTGTCGATTGGAAATCTTGGAGGCCGACAATATTGATCCTGGTGATCTTAAGGATCCGGGGGGTGTGGGTTTAGCAATTGTTAAGAGATTAGGCTTCTTGTCGCCTAGTGGGGAGATCACTTTCACAATAACGAGTCAGATGACGTACGTCAATTTGCGGAGTCGGACGACACTCGGTGACTTAGACATCGGCGGCAACGATGAAAGATACATGTTGAAGAGCGGAAGGATCGGATTTTCCACTAAACAAGCTAGAGATCGGAAGGGTTTTATCGATTTGTTGGTAGCACTCGGAGGCCGGGGGCCGTCCCACGGCGTTGAAATCGAACCAGATCTCGAGCGCGAATACCCCAGGGCTCTCCGCCACGCCAAAATATTAGTGGTCGACCCAGAAAACGTGAGATTGACTCTTGGGCCGCTCGCTGTTGCCACTCAAGATGCCGCCGGATTGGTTCAGTACCCCTGCCCTCTCCTGGAAGAACTAATCTTCCTGGAACCAGAGGGAGCAGAGTCACGGAGCCCGCTCGATTTTCAGGAGTTGTGTAACTTTGTTACCTGGCGCCAGCGGGCAGCGGGCGATACGAACAGGATAGCACAGTTGAGAAGGCTAGGGGTTACGTCTGACTGGATTGGACGGATCGAACATGCTAAGCGAACGTATCCGGCATTCAGCGGAATTGAGGTTTATGACACTAAGAAGAATGCATTCTCTTGAGTTTGGGGTTGTAATTGGCAACCTGAGTAGCAGGGGCTCATCCCTAACAAGGCTGTCGTTGGTGTGACCGGTAGCGCCTGTATCTGTGCTTAGATTCGTTAAGTAGAATTAGGATTCTTTTTGTAACAGGAGGAAACGCTCCTACTGAAGGGATTCTGACATGGCACCGAATTCATAAAAGGCGGACGGGATTGAAGCGATCAAAGCTCTTGGGGATCTACGGGGCAGGAGGACAGAGGTTTCGTTGGCGATTTCCCCGCCTGTCTGGGGAGACGGAGTCCGGTAGACGCTTCTCTCCGAGTGTAAACCCCTCATAAATGAGTAATCGCACCAAGGGGAAACCCTGACTGTGATTGAGCGCTCGATTCGGGCGACGATTACAGTCCCAGAAAAAAATGGCCCTGAAGCTCGGCAACGGTCGGCAGAGGGCCGTTTGCCGCTTTTGTGTGAAGGCAAAGGACTCGTCATCGATCAACGAGACAACTCCACCTCCGAGTAGAGCAAGCCTCAATGCGTTTTATGGGCGTTAATTGCTAAGCCGAGCGTAGCCAGGGGGGAAAGCGGCAGCGCTGGACGATGCCGCGTCTGGGCTTCGGCCCCCTTTGACCCTCGAAACCAGTGGCCTACGCAAGACTAAAAAGACAGATAAAACGAGTAGATTACACTTATAACATTGATCGTTATACTTGCTTGGATTTGGACGGGAGCGCGATCTGACGAGACCTTCACCCCAGGAGTCACAAAAACTGTCTTCCCACTAGGCCACAAACTGCACGGCACCTCGGCGCGAAGAAGAGTCCACATCGCGCGTGCCTTTCGTTACCCGCGCTCTCCGACACTTAAAAGCCGGATACCCGATTGAACGACAAGAGCTGGAAGCCACCAAGGGATCGACAGGTGCCAAGCTTAATAATGCACGGCGAACAAACGAGTATCGGCCAATTCCTTATGTAATAGTCCTGCCGAGATTTGTCTTTTTCGGAGTTGCGCGACTTGTATTTGATCTCGACGCGCCGCGCATTGTGCACATCCAAAGCTAGAGAGCTTCA
>WSTY01001210.1:0-11635 GCA_019633465.1 Tulasnella sp. 417
CAATACTCATCTCTCGTCACGGAGCTGAACGCTCCGCGAATCAGTACTCTCGTCGAACACGGACTCCTAATCGATATTGAACCAACGAATCTTCCAGATTTCCGAAGCTGGGCGCTGGCAGCACCGTCCCGACGCCTCGAGTGGGAACGACTTGCTCAAGTAGTTAAAGCTTCTCCAAAACTTGCGATACTTCAACTCGCAGCAGCGCCCAAAGAAGACACTACTGGAGTCTGGGAGATTGGCGAAATTATGCAAGACGTTACCTTCCCAGCTCTGATGAAACTTATAATCAGCCCGAGTAGGACTTCGTTTGGAATCCTCGACAAGATTCGTGCACCTTACCTGGAAGTTCTCGTCATCGAAAATTACTTCTTTGAAAGTCCCTTTTCGATTCCCACCCCGTCATCTTGCCCTACCCTCAAACGGATCCGATTCTCCGGCAATCCAAGGCTATCTGCAGTACGAGCGAGGGTGTCACAAATGGCTCCCGGAGATCTAGAAAGGCTGATTGTAGAAATCGAGATTCGGCAGTTCTCCAGAACTCCGGCTGGGGAGGAGACACCTGCCTTCAGGAGGTTTCAAGAGCAAGTAAAATGGTTCCAGGCCAACTGTTTGGTTAATTGGATTCAAATCTAGCTCCTCCTTTGGTTGTAAATGTAATTTTTTTGATGCACCCCTTTTCTTGGAACGAAGCTAACACAATTTGAGGGATCAGTTCCGGCCACCGGGACTGAAAGCTCAACGAATCAGATAGCAGCCTCGTGGCGTAGTCATTGCTGTTTCCCACGAAGATAAATTGCTCCGTTTATTTAGTTCACACCTGTGGGATACTAGCATCTGGAAACGGTTGGTTGCCCCGCTTTAGCCCCACGGAGAATGCATCGCAGCTGTAGCCCTTTCATCCTACGGTAGGACAGTAGCATCTGCGTATGTGCATGGTAATAAGTCTCTTTGGTTGTCGGATCTACGCTCTGAAGCACCGCTGACTGAGTCTCAAAAGTGTCCCGACGAATTCCGGGGATCACTAGCATTCTCGCGAGGCGGCAAGTTGCCTGTTTCTGGACAATATGATCAAAGCATTCGACTCTGGGATACCATGACGGGTGTTCCATAGGAAAAACTTCTTTTAGGTCGCTAGACACAATGATATTACTAGATTTTCTACCAGATGGCAAGCTCGTCGCAACACACTCGTCAGGATCGCCGGTTTTGCTTTACGACCTTCTCCAGCTCCGACCATGCGGCCTTAGCACAACTACGGAGTTCCGTGCCTACACATTGTTCGAGTGCCCGTATCAATCTCTTGCCTTCTGCGGGCCACGGGGGATATTTCTTTCTCAGCTTCTCGTGTGCGTTCCGTCAAATCTATGGCCCCACTGGCACCCGTCTCAATCTGCCAGGGGAAACTCGCTTTTCTGACCGACCTCACGGAGCGCGTTATTATCGATGCGTCTCGATCTCCGAGCCTCTGAATCGCGTCGTTTCTCTGTGTTGCGTCGTATAAGTAGAAATTCAAGTAAAATATGGTGTCGGTGCGGTTAGGAAGGTTTCTCAGGGTCTGGGAGGGTCGAATGGGTTCACGAGCTCGGGCTATGATAGCAGCTCAGACACAGGTTTGTGAGACTCCCGAGAACGCAACACGGATACAAACCATCCGAATGTCCAAAGCTACGTTCTAAGAGGGGTGTTTACCAGGAATCAATTCCTAAGGGTAGCACTTACGTAATGTTTACTCCTCAGGCACACGCCTATGGCGCGCCGTTCGGGCCACACAAATGACATCGACCTGCAAATGACAAATGACGAATGACAAATTACAAATGACCTTCAAATACCTTATATCTTACCATGTAAATAATTATTCACTTTCCACATCCGCTATTCGTTTTATTTTGAGCACGGTCTGTATGTTGCTACATCGTGAGCGCGTGGGAGTTACAATCGCCCGAACTTACAGCCATGAGCCACGCCACAAGAACCTCGCGCATCTTTGCTGGAATGTTCCGATTCGGCTAAAAAGCAACCCAAAAAGGTATCTCAAGGCTTTTTTATAGCAGATTCTAATAGCATTCGGCCACCGTTGTGGGTCAAGCGTCTTTAGTCCCCCCTCGGCCTGGACTTGCATAAAGTGTCGAGAGCTAACTACAAGGCGAAATCGCTTCATTCAAGATAAAATACATTATCATAGGCGCTCATGACCTCTCTAAAATTGTTACAGTTCCAAGCTGGGTTCTCGGAGAAGGGGAATTGACCCCTGTAGGGGTCGGGCCCCTTCAGCCAGGGCATTACGAGCCACCTAGCCTGGTAAGTGTTCTGCATTTAATACAACATAGAAACGTGAGAACGAATATTTAGTAGTTTCTCAGATGCTCCTTGGGACTGTTGGTCTCCTTATGGAGGTTCATTCTAGTAAGTGGTCGGTGTTAGAATCGAGTGCTAGGCTGCTTGCAAGATGCTCACGCTGCGGATCCGTGCAGCGCTTGGATTTTCCGGGCCCAGAGTACATTCCACATGCCTAGCTATCCTATGATGTTATTTTTCACTGAAAATTCAATCCTATAAACTACACCGAATACCAACGAGCGACAGCCTACTCGTTTGCCATCTGAGTGTTTTAAGTGTCTCTCGGTCGATATCCTCACGTGGGCTTAAGGAGGCCGCCTGGTGTCGGTTTGCCACTGAGTTATATTGGGAGAGAAAATATGTTAGTGACTGACCGTGGGATGAGGAGGACCGGGGGGGCCAAGGCGGGCATACCATGCCGAGGTAGGAAGTCATTATATCTGTTCGTCAAAAGTAGATCATTGTCCCTGAGCCTGCATCTCCTAAAGACAAATTGAGGAGTTACTGACGGGGAACTCGCCGTTGGGATGTCTAATCAGGTGGATTGCCGCAGGGTCTTAGCGGTGGGCGAGCTTTCTTCGGCACACAGAAACCTTCAGATGGATTATGTAATGTGCAGTGAATGAGCTTCAAGCCTCAGTTTAGCGCAGCCTTTGCCCGGAGCTGGTGTCCAGTATCGACCGAAGAGCCAATGAGAGAGAGGAAGAGGGTCCATCGGGAACCCTGAGTTACAGGACTTGCGCATAGGATCTAGCTTTAGACCACTCACGGCCAAATCATAGCCCGCAAACTCTTGAATTTAATATTCCGCGAAAAATGCTATCATACTATCTGCCCGATGCCCCTTGTTGGAAGCGGGGAGAGAGCACCGCAACGACATAGTCAAGGTGACAAACAATTGAGCGTCGGCGCGGGTTGAGAGACCTTAGGTGTTCCTGGACTGGTGCTGTGCTTATGCCCAGGTGTAATCGCTCATGCAACCGGAGCCCCTTTCGTATGATTGGTAGCTCTATTTAGTCTGATATGAAACAATCTCCGGCGAATTTGAAGGTCATTTGTAATTTGTCATTCGTCATTTGTCATTTGTAGGTCGATGTCATTTGTGTGGCCCGAACGGCGCGCCATACACGCCGAATTTGTTTTCTGACTAGCAACAGAACCAATTGACAATTTCAAAGACCAGCACGGTTCAAGAACGGAAAGGAACAGTGTAGCTACTTCCTTGCGACTGCTTTATGGCAGATGTGCGCGTTTGGCGCTCTCGTAGTGGCGCGTTTCGCGGGTTGCTGTGGCCCAAAGTCCACCATCCTCGGCATCCACAGGTTCGTTCCGGGGATCGATGCCCATGGCGTTCGTAGAACCATCCCTGAGCTGAGCAGCTAGCTACCGGGAGCTGCTTCAGCGTCGCTGTTTCCATACGTAAGATCCCCCACTAGGACGGCGCGCTTCCGAGTGTTCGAAGTTATGATTGTGACAGTTTGTTGCACCCGCTGAGGAAGCGGCGAGGCTGTGCGAGCTCGACAGTGACCAACAAGTCATTTACGGCCACCTCTTCATTTCCCGTAACTCTCCATATTCCAACTCTAATCCGCTGAGACCAACAGTATCGGCGAAGACATGAACAGTACTGGAACGCCAGGCCATGTGTCGGCCAAGCCATCCTTAAGCCGAGTCTCTTCGAAACCGTCCAAGAACGAGATATCCAATAGATTGGAAGTTGCAAAGAGAGGGGCGATATCAATTCTCCAGGTACTAGCTCAGTCCGCTTCCCCGACGAGTTTTCAACTAACAAATAACCTTAGGACACGTCAAGCTGGCCCAGAGACTCGGTTGTTTTAGTAAAAGAGCTCTTTGAACGCATTAGCAATGCTCCTGGATTGCAAGAAGAACGTTTTGATTCAACTTCCATCACTTCGGAACTCCGAGAGACGATGGAACGATTCGTATTGTGCGTGTGATAACTTAAAAGTTGGCCTCGTGCATACCTGCTCAGGCAGACGCCTCGCAGAGTTATGGAGGATGTCTGTGCAAGATTGGACAAGGTGCATAGAAAATACGGAACCAATAAGGAGCTTTCAGACTTTATCAGGCATCCCTTTGCTTCGCTGAGCAAAGACGGATGCGGAACGGCCTTGTTAGGGTGTAGAAATGATATCGACAAAGCTCTGGCATCCCTTGGGGTAAGATAAATGCTTCCTACGCTCAAACCATCCTCTCAGACAGATACAAAATTCTCAGGATGACTTCTCAGACGACCCTACGAGCCAGAGGGGAGGGTCTAATTCATTGGCCGTAGAACACTCTCTAGAGAGCGACCTCAACGAGGATCCCGCTGCACCAAATAGATCCTCAATGCATCCCCCCCACGGTGCCGAGTCGACATTGGCCCCACACAATCCGGGTGTGGATTCCAACCTTGCAAGCTCCCCGCAAGCGGCTATTCCAATTCAACAACCGGCAGCTAGTACGCAGAGCGCTTCTCTGAGTGCCCACAACCAACCGGAACAAGCTGCTGCGCGACGCCGCGAGAGGCTAGGCATGGCGCGCACCACGTTCGAGACCATCGAAGCTATATCTGGAACGATTCCTGTGGTAGGAAGCTACGTCGGGGCTGGTGCTAAAGTGGGGTTAGCAGTCGTACAAATGATTCAGGTGACGCCACTTTGGTGTGTCTCGCGTTTACACATCCACTGATCTCCCGACCTCGACAAAGGCCATGGATAGTAACAGCGAAATGGTCGCAGATCTGGAGACTCGTGCAGAACGGGTATCTAACCTACTGGGCAATTTCAAGAACCGGTCTCTGGAGAATCGGCGAGAGGAGCTCTTGACGCATCTTTCCGAGCTACAAAGGTCTCATCTGAACCTGAAAGACGCAACAAATTCACTGACCCTTATCCTTCAGTGAACTTCAAATGGTACGGGGCAAGGTCCAGGAATTAACCTCTCAAGGGACCCTCCAGAACTTATTTCGCTCGGGCGGTCAGGCCGAAGCACTTAAAGGGTATCAAGATACCATCCGCATTGCATTAGAGGAGCTTCAGGTTAGTAGCAAGATTCATGTCTGAACCTGTGACTAACCTTTGGTACTATCAGTTGCTTCTAAGTCTCAATACAACGAATCTGTTGAACGAGCTATGTGAGTCTTTTTGCTATATCATGCTACTTTTTGCTAATACCATTGCATCTAGACGACGAAAATATCCGTGAAAAGCAACGTCTCTTGCTTGATCGTCTCGGAGATGCAAGTTATGGAGCGCGAGGAAATGCGATTGACGAGGTCGTCTGTCTCCCAGGAACAAGAGTGGAAGTGCTCGAACGTATAGATGATTGGATCAGGGACCCATCACCCTCGGAGCGTGTATTATGGATACGTGGAATGGCCGGCCGTGGAAAATCTACCGTCGCATCAACAGTGGTTAACAATTGGAGATACAGAGCCGCCAATGCAATTTTCCATTTCCGTCGAGGTCAAAATTCCTTGGACAACCGTCTCGTCTGCTCGCTTGCGAGACAGCTCGGAAGCAGCGTGGTTCCAGAAGTCAGGCAGGCAATTCTGCAGAGCATCCGGGAGAATGAAGATATCGGGCAGGAGCGTCTCCAGGAGCAGTTCAAGGCCCTCTTCGTCACGCCAGGTCAAAGGATTCAGAGCATCTCCCAACCGATATTAATTGTGGTCGACGCCCTTGACGAATGCGAAGATACGAAGTATGCAGTGGATTTCGTCAACCTTATTCATCACCACGTCTCTTCATTGTCGGCGCACTTCAAATTTTTGCTTACCACCCGACCTGAGGCTCCAATCCTTCGCGCGTTGGAGCCGCGGCGGTGGCGCATGGAAGATCTGGACGTCGTGGCCGCTATCGACGAGGATATCGCGGAACTTCTCCAACGTCGTCTTACAGTAACCAGAGAGCGTTATGGCCTTGGAGCTGACTGGCCGCCCCAGGCCGCCATTCCGTCGCTTGTGAAGATGTCACAAGGTCTCTTCCAGTGGGCTCAAACTGCCGTGGAATATATCTCGGAGGGATCACCCGAGTTCCGACTCGAGGAGCTATTGGAGTCGCCGTCGCTCTTTGATGGCTTGGACAGCCTTTACGCTCAGATCCTTTCTAAAGCGTACGGTAAGGCAAGGAAACGACTGGGGAGGGGCGAGATTCTCCTCGATTTCCTTGGCACGCTTGCCGCTGCCCCGTATCCCATTTCCCTTGAAATTTTCACCTATCTGATCTCCGACCACCACATGTTCCACAATAAAACCCCAGACCAAATAATTCAGCTGCTCCGCCTCGAGATCGCCAGCGACATCCGATCTCTTGTCTACATTCCGGAATCGCCCAGTGAGCCCATGCGGCTTGTCCATACATCCGTCCGAGACCTACTTGTTGACCGAGAGCGATGCGCTGGAGAGCCCTATTTCGTCGATCTCGGTCGAAACCACCGCAATCTCACAATCCAATCTTTCCGCTTAATGAAACGAGATCTTCGGGAGAATATATGCAAGCTCTTCGACCTTTCCAAATCTAATCTTGAGGTTCAAGACATTGTAGACCGCGAGGTGTCGAACGGCCTTCGGCATTGTTGTCGGTCATGGTCAGCGTACCTAACAGGGGGAAAATGGCTTCTGGAAACGGTGGACAGCTCACTCGAGGATGCTTTGGATAGTCTGAAGCAGCTCAGCGAAACAAAGCTTCTTCAATGGCTTGAGGTCATGAGTCTGATTGGGGCATCGTTGGATGCGCTAGAAATGGTAAAACAGATTTGTGCCTGGCTTCAGGTGAGCGCGGCAATTCCCATTCGATCAAGTCTCCTGAATTGACTAACATTGTTTACAGACCATCCCCAGTGTAATGCCAGACTCGGAGCTCATGGCCATTTGGCACGATACTCATAGGTTCATCGCATCGTTTTGGGAGCCCATCTCATTTGGAGCGTTACATATTTACGCTTCAGCGCTACCTTTCTGTCCTATGGCGACAAAGCTATCTGAACGCTACAATTACCAAGCTACAAGTCGGATTCTACATGGCCGCCGGGATGTTCCAGGGTCTTCTTGTCTGTGGACCAGATCAGTCAGGTCTGAGACGAAGTCCATAGTGATCATACAGAATGGCAGAGCTATTGCGGTGGGATCTAAGGACGGCAAAATTCGAATATGGAACCTGGAGACCGGCACACAAATTGGGGATCCCCTGACCCCAGGGAGCGGCCGTGGTTCCGTTAAAGCTCTAGCCCTCTCTCCAGACGGCAGTACTCTCGCATCCAGCTTGGACTCTACCATTTGCTTGTGGAATGCCTGGACGGGTGATCCCTTGTGTCCTCCTCTAGAAGGCCACACAAGCCCCATCCATGATCTTGCCTTCTCCCCGGACGGCAAAGTCCTAGCATCTGCATCCTACCATCGCACAATAAGACTATGGGACTGCAAGGCTAGATCCTTTCTTAATGAATCGATCACATACCATGACGGCTTTCTCCTTAGCATTATCTTCGGCATTGCAGCCTTGAATGCCAGCGTCCTAGCATCGCCTTTAGAGAATGACAGGCTCATTCAGCTGTGGGACATAGATACGGGAACGCCGCTCGGTGAGCCATTAAAAGGTCACAGCAAGTCCGTCCAGAGCCTTGCCTTTTCTCCAGACGGGAGTGTCCTGGCCTCCGGCTCCTACGATCAATCGATCATATTATGGAACTCCAAGTCCGGCACACCCATCCAGAACCCTCTCATAGGACATAATGGCAATGTGTCTAGTCTTGCATTCTCACCAGGTGGCGATATCCTTGCTTCGGGTTCAAGCGATCTCACGATTCAGTTATGGGACATGAACACAAGGAAGCCATGTGGCCAATTTCAAACCGCGCATACCCGCGAGATCGATCATCTTGCCTTCTCGCCGGACAGCAAGACCCTCGTTTCAGCATCCACCGATATGACAATCCAACTATGGGATGTCCAGAGCGTCTCAGAAGTATATGGCCTTTCAGCATGTCGAAGCGACGACAACGCCAACCGGGTCTTGGAGATGGCTTTCTCTCCAAATGGGAAGATCCTCGTATCTTCTGGGAGCGACCGCATCGTCAAAGTATGGGATTCCAAAACGGCAACGCTATTGAATGAATGTCTACCATTCCACTCAGCCTCAGTAGGCAGCCTCGCTTTCTCTCCAGATGGAACCATGCTCGCATCCGCGGACGGTGACGGATCAATATATATATGGGATACCAGGACCTGGACGCCATTGGATGGGCCCCTTGAAGGCCCCACAAGAGGCTGCGGTGTGGTTACATTTTCACCCGATGGAGGGATCCTAGCATCTTGCGGTGATAACGGAGCAATCAGGCTGTGGGATGCGACCTCTAGACAGCTCTTAACTGGCCCTCAATTATGCCATGACTCCCATGTTACCTCTCTAGCATTCGCTCCAAATTCCAGGTTCCTCGCTTCCGGGCATCACGACGAAATCGTTCGGATATGGGACATCAGTACCGGAGTCTGTAGACGCCTCGTTGGTGATGTGGATCAAGGCCTCCCGATTTCCCTTGAGTTCTTACCTGACGGGAGCCTCATTACCATATTCGAGAATAAGGTTGCTAGGTACGAAGCCTTTAGACCCCAAAGCTCTGATACGGATACGTACCACGGATATCGCGCCTTCAAAAAGTTTGAAAATCCATTTACATCGCTTTTCCGGGCTGGACCATGACTTTTTGTCGTGGACCAAAGATTGCTTTGGGTTCCGTCGCAGTACCGGAGCCACGGGAGACCTCTTATCTTGATTTGCGATGGTATACTTGCATTTGTCGATGGTTTTGGTGACATTGTCATTATGGATGTTTCTCGATCGCTTAGCCTCTAACCTGAAGCATGTCTATTGTCACCTGATGTAGGCAGAAAATTCCAGTAACATTGATGTCGTTGATGCAATTTCACTATCCCTAAAGGGCGCCTTTTACCATGCCACGACATCGGATGTAAACGGTATAGGAATGATTAGAACTGTGGGTTACCATTTCAATCACACCCTTGGAAGCGGTGGAAATGGTGCAAGCTGTCTCGAACATGCCCTGCCCGGCAGCTAGGTTTCCCTCAATACGCGATTTGAACCCAACCGCAAAGTACAGTGCATGTAAAGTGCTCGAATGCGCATATCAATATCTTCCCTTTTTTTGTGCCACGGGTGTCATTCCTTTCTTAGCTCCTCTTGTGAATTCCGTCAGGTATCTAGCCCCACCCGAATATCCAAGTCCTAATCTACCAAGGAAGACTACCATTCGTTAAGGACCTCGTGGAGTTTGTCATCATGGACCGTTCTCTATCAGTGAGTCTCTTCGCCGCACGCTCGCGCGCTTGTGATATTGCCGACACATGTAAATATGCCACCCCCTAAACATAGCGATTGTCGACGAAGCTGATGGTATTTAACTGGACACGGGTTCTTCTCCTAAGACCCCATCTAGATCACCGCAGAGATATGATGCTGGGGGTCTCTCCGGGGTGACGCTATCTTGCTTCTCACTTCCGTTCCATAATTCAATCAGCCTGAAGCCACACCGTTGTATCTCGGAAAGAAACTCCTCGTATTCCTCCCATTCACCGTCGGTATTTTGTCTACGCCCCGCATCCGGTGACACCCCTAGAAGACGGGAGGACCCTAGAACTCTATTGAGTCTGGTTGAACAACGTATTGTCCACTTACAAACAGAGCCGCTGACCCAACCTCGTCACAGACACTTTGAATTGTAGCTTGGTCTCGGTTTTCACCTCTGAAAATTCCAGAGGGCCAACTACGTTTCTGGGCTCGGGGGGTACCGCAGGCCTTGTCAACTTTGCGTAATCACTTGAATAAAAAGCAGTTCCGCTCGAGGCACCACTGGCCAGATTCCCGAAGGCTCAATCCCGTGGCTTTATCCTCGCTCTGCACTCGTCTTTACATTACATATTCGATTCAAAAGTTAGATTCGCACGAAATAGCTTGGTTGGGAGGTAACGCGGTCAATCTCGGATAGATATGGGTTGCGCAGGATGTGCGGTGACTTGCACCCAAGTAAGAAGGAGCACAGGCGCACACATGCGAAGCGTCGAGGAAATTTGGCAGGCCTTCGGGCGGCCATCGAGAAGAATCGTCATCTGTATCCCTTTCTTCTCCGCTGGGAGATTTTATTTTCCCTTTTGATGCAAAGAAACAGAGGTATCATGCCGGCGGCATCGGGCGATAAGCACTTGGGCACCCCCCACCGCTGGCTCTTCCTCAACAGCAGTGAACTGAGACCGAAGTTCTTCATCACACGAGCGGTCCTAAGCTCATTCGAGTGCGTTCAAGCATAGATGGGACGCCACGAAGACCTTTGAAAACGAAAGCGCGTGTGTGCCAACCGTACGGCGCCGAGATTACGCCCCTTGTCGCCTCTAGACATACCGCCCCTTCTCCCTCTCCCTCGGATGTACCTGAGATAGTCATCAATAAATAGCTTTAAGCAATCCCTATTCCTGCGGGCCGAACGTGTAGCCTGGTTCGAGAGAAGTTGGTTCTCAAGTTCACTTGGGGCCGCACTGGAGAAAGCTGAAAAAGATAAGGAGCTAGATCTGAATCCACCTCAACTGCCGAACTTCGGCTGAACTCAAACGGCTGTGTGAAGCTGAATGGCCGAGGTGACCAGTGCGATTAGCATGTACAACTTTCATGTGTGTGGGTAAATGGGAAACGGTGATGTGACGGTCCTCCCAAGGGCCTCCTAGCAGCGGCGGGGAAACCTGCAACTTCCCCCCTGGCGCATGTTTCGATGTAAATCGTTGGCTGATGGGAACCCTAAAGCACCCTTATTTCTAATTCGGTCTGCGGCTTTTGATCTCTAGAACAGTAACGCAGAAAGAGGACTAGTAGGCCATGTCGGATCGCGCCGTGGCGGGTGCACCCAACGTAGAGGAGAAGAGTTCGAAGTGAATACCTTTAAGCTAATAGAGCAAGAGGGTCACAGAAACTGCAAAAACGCGGAGTTTTAAAGTTCTGAGGGGTAAAGAGGGTGTCAGACAAGTGTATGGACGGAGCGAGCGGCTGTGCGATAGGACTAAATAACGTCCAATTGAATCACACCACCTCTCATTCCCGATCGCTTCCTTTCGGTGTTTCAACGTGTTTGTCAGAAGAGGATGGGGTGGCTAAAAGGATTCTTCCCCGGGGTTCTGGGATGAAGAGTATTATAGACAAGGGACGAAATTTTGTTTTAAGTGGGGCATGTACGGCGTTCAATTCGCGGTGCACCCTGGAACCCCAGATCCCATGCCCCCGCCGGC
>WSTY01001211.1:0-11633 GCA_019633465.1 Tulasnella sp. 417
ACCGTAATGATCCAATCGTTCGATCCATCGACCTCTCCCCCAAAATCGAAGATATCGGCTTTTCCGAGTTTCAAAGTGATCGCGTGCCTCTCGGAGAACAGCTGTCCGTGAATTGATAAAGGAGGATATTATTACAACTCAAAGGAGGGCTGAGGAAATCCAAACTCAATGAAATCGTCCATAATGATGACTGCCGCTTTCCCTCCTTCCCCTTCTCTTCCCCTTTCTTCTCATCCTTCGTCTCCACACCCTCCCGCTGCTCATCTAGTTGGCCGCTCTTCCTCTCCCCACCGTCCTCTTTCCCTATCCACCGACTCATCGGTCCCTTTTGTTCGCCATATTTCGCGCCCTCGGCCAGCTTCTAAGCTCCCTCACTCTTGCCCTTCAGGACGCTCAAGCCATCGGAATAAGTTTTCTCCACGAGCTTCTTGGCCTCGCCGGATTTGGTGGTAGCAATTTGAGAGAGGGATGAGATGTCGATCTACACAGACGTATCAGGTAAGCGAAATGGGGGAAGAAAGAGTGAGGAAAGGGAGGACGTACACCTTTAGCTGTTTGGAGAGCCTGGGGTAAAAGAATTAAGAAAGATCAAAATTTTGGTTTCTATGCCGTCGGCCTTCGTCCGAGTGTTCGTTACCTGCTCGACACCGGGAACGCCCTTCAACCATCCCTGCGCTGAGCTCCGATCAGCCTCGCCTTGCGATCCTCCCTTCTTTCTCGCTTCTTCCATCTTCTGGCGTACAAAGTCTTGTACTTCCTGCACGCTCTTGTCATCCCATTTACCCCTCCCTTCAACTTCCTTCACTTTATTCCACACCGCCGTGATGGCCGCCGTGCCCCCACCACCGCTGAGAAGGTTTTTCACCGTCTCCTCGTCGCTGAAGAACTTCTTCAGTTGATCGGGAGCATCCTTCAAGTACTCCTCTTCCCCTTTCTCGTACAGCTCGAGTTCCGAAATCTGCTGGGATTTTTCGTCGAGGAGAGCCTTGGCCTCGGTCAACGACGTAGCGGAAACGCCCGACTGGAACAGACCGACGAGCTGAGCGGAGGTATCGCTGTAGATCCGCTGAGCCTGTTGAGAGACGTCGGTTTGACTGAGGGACTGATAGGTTTGTTGGATCTCGGTCCACCTTCCCCCCAACCACTCCCTGAGCTCAGGGTGCTGCTCCAACACGGGTTGAAGGACCTCGTTGGCAGCCTTCTTCGCCACTTCGGCCAGTTCGGCAAATTGACGCTTGAAGATCTCGAATACCTTTTGGCCGGTTGGCGCGTCGACCTTCCCGTCCTTGACCGCTTCCTGTAAATCGGCGTAAGTCTTGTTCACGATCGCCGACACTTCTGCCCGGTGCGTCTTCTCGAGCTGGTCGATGAGGTCGAAGGAAGCGTCGATGAGCCCGGACAGTCCGGGGATGAAAAGCACGTAGGCTTTTGCGGTTATTCGGAGGAACTGGATGACCTCGTTTGGCTTTTCGAGCGCCGCGTCTCTTGCGGATTTGATGGTCGAATGAACGGATTGGGCAGACTGGACGACATCCCTGATGCCGGAGAAGTGGTAGTAGGCATAGCCTGTGGGATGGATGAGAGCTTGAGTGATGAGTGGGAAGACGGGAAAGGAAATCAGCCCGTACCTCCTGCGAGAACGACACCGCCACCAATAGCTGCCGCTACAAACGGCGACAGCAGCTGCTGAGAAGTAGATGTGGAAGTTGACGACGATGCACCCTGCGGTTCCCAAGAATCGTTAGCACAAGAGGACCGATGCGGCCGGTCGTTCAAAAGGCTCGCACCGGCATCGACGCGTTATATCGAACGCCAACATGTTTTGATACCGATTGCCGTCCAGCGGTTCGAGAAAGGAGCGTGATGCGGCGAGCTGCCATTCGAGATTGCATGGTTAGCTGGTGGTTGATAAGTAGGTAACGAGTTGAGAGACGAGTTCAGGGCTGCTCGAGAGAATGTATCACGTGACATTACCCGACGGTGTGACAGTAACGACGCTGTTTACGGAACGAATTCTCACAAGACTTCACAGCCCTAGTAGCCACAAAAGGTCGTGAGGACTAGTAGGTTTCTGTTTTTGGATGTTGGTCATGGCGTTGTTTCGCGAGCAATGATCGCTTGTTGTCACACTGGGAGCAAACAAGACATTTGTTTGTCCCCTCCCTCGCTTCATTCAACCCCCTCCCCGATTCTACCTGTCTCAAGCACCGGACCCAGATATCCATTCCAGGCAAGAGACGCGACGGCACAAAATCAGCACTAAGTCCAAGCCTCAAGCAAGTAGCTGATGATAGGCATTTTATTTGCCTGGGAGCATCGATATCTTGGCTCTCCGTCACGTCTCCTATAGAGTCTCCGACCTTTGCTTCGGCAGCACTCTCTTTGGTATCATGCGGCGAAATGGGTTGCGGACTTACCGGAGAGCACCCTTGTATACAGTCAAAGGATATGAGATATCGCGAATGACTCAAGGGCCAGATGAACGATTTGGCGTAGATTCCGCTGGTCGCCAGTGGGAGCCGTGAGTTCGACTATCTCTGGACGTACCACCACTCAGTAGAACCATTAGGAGAATACTAAACTTCTGCGCAGAATCGAATATTTCAACGGCATTTTACCTTTGATGTCCCGTTGAAATCTGTCTCGCAAGACTTGCAAGCCCCTTTCTTGGCGACCTTCCACGACTGACACATTAGCCCTGGCCCTGACTCATCCACAACCACGCCTTGTCATTTGATTTGGTCAGAAATAAAGTAAAGCTTTTGATTTACGTTCCCGCATCTCGACAGGACCCCAGAGAGGGTGGAGGAGCGGTCGCCGAACTTAATACCTTCCACTTTTATTCAACATCTAGTTTGACAGCCTCAGCCACCCTCCACGTCTTCTCGCTCTTCTCCTTCAGCACACTCAAGCTCTCGGAGTAAGTTTCTTCTGTGAGCTTTTTTCGCATCTTCAGATTTGGACGTCGCTATTTGAGAGCGGGATGAGAGGTCGATCTGCACGAACGAATGAAGTTAGCGAGATATGGGAAGAGGGAACGAGGAAAGGGAAGGCGCACGCCTTTAGCCGTTTAGGAAACCTGAAGCAAAAAGGAAACGAATCAGCATTTTTGTTTCTACGCCATCGTACGTTCACCAGGTGTACGTTACCTTCCACGCCAGGCACGCTCCCCTGCGCTGTGCTCCGATCAGCGTCAAATTGCGGTGGCTTTCGCCTCTTGAATCTTCTGCTGTACGAAGTCTTCGACTTCCTTCACGCTCTTGTCGTCCCATTTCCCCCTCTCCTCAACTTCCTTCACTTTATTCCACACCGCCGTACCACCACCGCCTCTGAGGAGGCTCTTCATCGTCTCCTCATTGCTGAACAACTTTTTCAGTCTATCGGGAGAGTTCTTCAAATACTCCTCCTGCTCCTTTTCGTACCGTTCGAGTTCCGAAATCTCCTGGGATTTCTCGTCTAGAAGCGCCTTGGCCTCGGTCAAAGACGCAGCGGAAACGCCCGACTGGAACAGGCCGATGAGCTGAGCGGAGGCACCGTTGAAGATCTGCTGAGCTTGTTGAGCGACGTCTGTTTGACTGAGGGACTGATAGGTTTGTTGGAGTTCGGTCCACCTTCCCCCCAACCACTCCCTAAGCTCAGGGTGCTGCTCCAACACGGGTTGAAGGACCTCATTGGCAGCCTTCTTGGCCACTTCGGCCAGTTCGGCAAGTTGGCGCTTGAAGATCTCTAGCACCTTTTGGGCGATTGCCGCGTCGATTTTCCCATCCTTGACCACTTCGTGCAGATCGGCGTAGGTCTTGTTCACGATCGCAGACACTTCCTCTCGGTGCGTCTTCTCGAGCTGCTCGATGAGGTCGAATGAAGCGTCGATGAGCCCGGACAGTCCAGGGATGAAAACCACGGCGACTTTTGCAGTTGTTCGGAGGAACTGGATGACCTCGTTTGGCTTTTCGAGGGCGGCGTCTCTAGCTGATATGATGGTCGAATGAACGGATTGGGCTGACTGGACGACATCGCGGATACCGGAAAAGTGGTAGTAGCCATAGCCTGTGTGGGATACATGAGAGTTTGAGTCATCAGAGAAGAGACGGGAAAGGAAATTGGCGGCGGGACCTCCTGCGAGAACGACACCCCCACCGATAATCGCCGCTAGAAACGGTAATAACAGCTGCTGAGAAGCAGACATGGACGTTGTGGATGATGCATCCTGCTGTTTTCAAGAATTGTTAGCACAAGAGGGCTAATGCAACGCGTCGTTCAAAAGCCCGTACTGGCAACGGGGCGTTATCTCGAACGCCAGCGTGTCGTGGTACGGTTCGGGAGGAGAGTATGATGCGGCGAGCTGCCGCTCGAGAGTGCATGGTTAGCTTGCGGCTCATGATGAGTATAAGGGAATGAGTTGTGAGGAAGAATCCAGGGCTGATTCAGAGAATGTTGTGACGCGACGTCACATGTGGCAATTGGACCTCCTTCGGTGGACCATCGGTTAACGTCGTTTGCGGAAGGAATTTTCCCAAGCCTTCACCGTCGACCTCGCTACAACGATCGATCATGAGGATTCCAAGAACTCAAAAGGGTTTTTGTTCTTGGCTGTTGGTCATGCGGTTCGTTGGGGCGTTTCGCTGGTCAATTGCCCTCCGATACTGCGAGGCCAAAGTCGATGATCGCCCAGAACGATCACTTTTGCCCCGCCCACTCTTCGACCCCTTTCGCTCGACACGCTTCTTCGCGCCCTCGGCCAGCTTCCAGGCCTTCTCAGGCCTTCTCATTCTTCTCCATCAGCACGCTCAAGGCCTCCGGATAAATTCTCTCCACGAGCCTCTTGGCATCTTCAGATTTGGCCGTCACGATTGAGAGATGGATGGGATATCGATCTGCATGAAGGAATAAGGCCAGCGAGATATGGGAAGGGGAGAGCGAGAGAAAGGGAGGACGCACGCCTTTAGCTGCTTGAAGCGCCTAGGGTAAGAAGACAAAAGGATCAGCATGTTGGTTGATATGCCATCCAATGTCGCTTAATTTTTCGACGCCAGGCACGCGACTAAACCACCCCTGCGCTACGCTCCGATCAGCCTCGAATTCCGGTCCTTCTTTCTTTTTGGCCTCTTCGATCTTCTGGTGAACAAAGTTTTCGACTTCCTGCACACTCTCGTCGCCCCATCCACCTCTCCCTTCAACTTGCTTCACTTTATTCCACACCACCGTGATGGCATCCATGCCCCCACCCCCGCTGAGGAGGCTATTCACCGTCTCCCCGAACTTCTTCAACCTATCGGGAGCGTCCTTCAAGTACGCCTCCTGCCCCTTCTCATACAGCTCGAGTTCCGAAATCTGTTGAGATCTCTTGTCGAGGAGGGCCTTGGCCTTGGTTAACGACGCAGCGGAAACGCCCGACTTGAACAGACCGATGAGCTGAGCGGAAGTATCGCTGTAGATCTGCTGGGCCTGTTGTGAGACGTCGGTTTCTCTTAGGGCTTGCCTCCTTGGCGGTTGCCTTCGTTGGCCAAGTTGTACTGCTTTACTCAAAAAAAAAAAGATCCAAAAATTGGATGCAGCGCTACTGAGCCATTGGTATTCTAAAACCAAATACGCAACGGATTTAGAGTTCAGAAGAGTGAAGTGTGGACTCTGTGGAGGAAGAGGGGAACCAGACACAGAATGGGTTATTCGCAAAACTCGTGTGTTTGCATCCGCGGCTGTTGGGGTAGATTTCTCATGGTTGATCTGTGGGTGGATCGCGCGCGGGGTGCATGATCCGCCATCCGCCGCTAGTCTCCACAACTTCCGACAGAGGCGCTCTCCCCTTGCTTTGACGAATAAAACCCAGGATTGGAATCCGCAAGAGGGAGAAGCACCATCCCCTCGTCCGTTAAACGGATTACATTCTCTTGCATTCCTTTGTATATCGTTCACATATAACCCAACAGTTTAACGAAGTCCTGTAATGGGTAAGATTTATGATGCTTGGCTAGTAGAGGATGATACTAACCTTCAACGCCTGTAGAGTACGTTAGCATTTTGCATAACCTGAAAATGAGGAGAATGGTGGATTATGAAGAGGAATCGGGTCGGACAGGAGCGGCCCATGAGCCAGTCTGGGAGAGTTGGATCCAGGGTATGTTAGCTCACCAGGGCGCCAGAGCTTCTCAATAATCGGATTTTGAACTCTCGAAACAGTCAAGATGCTTGGTCCATCTCTGGATCAAGAATCTGAGGGTCAACGCTTCTGGCATAGTGCGTCGACCAGAAGAGAGGCAAGAAATGAAGTGGCTAAGAGGGTCCTCTACGCCATTCACTATTTTGAGAGAGACCAAGTTGATATACCCCGAGCTGGGTTTCCGATTTATGGTTGATGCAGACGAGTAACGAGCGATCACAGAGAAGAAATAGTGATCCGGACTCCAGATAGCTACGCATTCTATTCGTCTTTGGGATGTAACACCATAACCTTAGCCAGGTATTATGCGATACATAATACATTGTTTAATAATCAAAAGGCATAGAGGATTGCCGTCGTAACCTTTCCTCAAAAGGGAGATAGCCCCCAAAACTATTCCGTTTGCATTCAAGTTGGTATTGGCCTGGTTAGGCAATTGCAAGCCAGCAAACAGAAGTCCCTCTCGCAACGCCTTTGCAATGCCAAGAAAAGGGGGCTTGTGTCGCTTTTGGCCACTTGTGTCTCTCTTCTTCGCCATCAATTCGTCGCCTTAAAGTTCATACCTCAGAGGTCATTCGAACGTGTCGCCCCTCTTGAAATCACGCTCCACCTGGATGTTTCACCCGCATCTTTATACTCTTCTATTGTGTTAAATCGATCGTGCCGGTCGGCTGAGGGTTACGCTTCTGGGTCACAAGAACTCTGGCGAGAGGTCGTAGGCGTCGAAGATAAGGGGGCAGCCGCAAAGTGCACGACATTTGTCAACGCATTCAGAGACCTTCAACCACCTCGGTGAACACGAACATCAGCTGCATCATGGCGTTCATCTACATAATTCACTTTTACCTCTGAGCCAATTAGAGCTTCGTTACTGATATTTACTTCCACGCCAATTACGGGTGCGCCTTCCGGAAACCCTTCGGAAACAATCCGGACACTGACCACATGACTTTGCCCTTCATACGCGGGGATGGCCCCCTCCATACCTTAGGATGTTTCCTCTACTTTAAATGGTACCGGAGGTGCTGCGAGTGCACCAGGCACACGCCGTCTGTAAGTCCGGCGCCGACTATTGCACAGAAGTTGCCGATTGGTTGATGCTTTCTGACAACAACCCTTTTTTCGAGGCTGCCCCCTACGAGACTTTCTGCTAGACTTCCCCATCGCACGTATGGTGTTGAAGGACTATGGTGTATATAGCGTACATGTATACCCCTCTTACTTTTGTATTCAAAGCATATCCGCCTATCTCAATCGCACTACATCGCTTTGACTGAGACCAGTATCGTTCCTCGCAAGGTGCAGCTGGGTGGCTTTCGGTCGATCTTTTCCGGTTCTGGATTCGACACACAAATATCTAAACGATGGCCGAAACAACGAATATCATTATAACACCGCAGCACAATAAACAACAAGCCAGAGACGAGTACAACAGTGGTCGTGACAGATGCAGAGACGGATGCGAAAGCGAAAGTTGAAAACTCGAGGTCATGGTACAACAACGTACGATGAGAGGTATGACACAGACGATGGAAGTTAGGAAGGATGATAAAATGCAAGAAAGCGAGCAAGGGTGATAAATCCGAGAGGATGAGCAGGATGAGGGGGAATGAAAGAGAAACGAGCAAACCAAATTGAAGCGATGAACAGCGATGGATGAAAGAGGGGGAAATAAAATGCTTGATATAATAAGGAGGGGAGAGGGTTCCGAGTTCAAGGAGGACTTGAAGAAGATCTCGAGGACGAAGCGCTGTTACATGTTGAGCGGCGCACCAGCCCGCTGGTGCTGCACGGCTCAACCGGACGGCACTGAATCAAGTAGTGTCCGCCCGGGCCCAGACCTGCCAGAGGTTTGGACCAGATGTAAAGTCGTTTTCGTTTCGTGATCTTCGTTATGGGTAGTAGTCGCGCAAGTCCCTGCCTTGCCAACTCGGATATTAAGAGCATAGAGCCGGAAGGTGGTTGAGAAAAGACGAATCGAGAGGGTCGAGGGATTATGTAGAACCATGAAGACGGAGGGGCTTTCTTCGTCGAGAGGCGCATGGGCGTTAGCCTGTGCTGCACGCTCGAACGAACGAGTACTGCATCTAGCAGTACCCACCAGGTCGTAATCTACCAGAGACTCAGACCAGGTGAAAAGCCACCTTCGTCACCTTGGATCCTTGGTCACGCGCAAGTTCCAGCCTTGCAGCGCAAACCCCGTCGAGGGTCCCCTCGATCATCTAGAATTGAGCGGAGGCCCGATTTCGCCTTCCAGAAAAAACCGCCTGCTCGAACCCCTGGGGAGGGTTGGAATTCGAGAGGCGCACTCTATTTTCGTTCGAACCCCTCCCTTCATCCTGCAACTCCACCGTGACGTCGGCCTGGGGTGCGACCCGAGCTCTTCCATTGAGAGCGAGATTCGAGTCCAGCAACCTGAGGGGCTGCCGAGCAGCCGAGGGAGGATCTCTTGTGGCAGTTAGGCTCAACACCCCCACAGGCTCGTTGGGAACTTGAGCTGCCTCGGTGATGGTCGAGGTCTGGCCGTGGCGCGCGTCCGGTTCCGTCGGGCCTGCGAGATAGTATTGTTGAATTCTCTCCTTCCAGTTGATTGGCGCATTTTCTGCCGCGTCATCCTCCGCCTCCGCTTGAGTTGAAGAGTGGTCCCTATAAGGCGGTTGCCTTCGCTGGTTGGGTCGGCCAGTTTTGAGGGAATAGGCGGCGCCGGTGAAATCGGCGATGTTGCGGTATCCGGTATGGGGATTACCAAAGTCCATCGCGTCCTTCCTACAGTGTCGCTTGGGATTGGACCTGGACAGGTTTCCGCCCATCTCCCACCACTTGTTTCCTTGTTTGATTCGCTGTTTTGCAGTCTTCTCGCGGGCTTCAGTCACTGAAATAGCTTGCGTTTTGGCACTGTGTCTTCGGGTGGCGGGGGTGGCGCCGGGGGCAACGCTCTTGGCCTGCCTTGAGCGGATCGCTCGGATTTCACCCTCCTCATTTTGGGCACCGGAATCTAGTGCTCTCCGCTGCTTGAGACACATTTTGACGGTTAGAAGCTCGGCTTCTACGTCTAGGGTTGGGATGCTCGGAGCGAGCGGCGTCGAGCGTAGGCCGACAGGGATGTTCGCTCGTGGATCGGCAGTTCGGTTGGTGGGGGGTGTAGCAGTGGGTGGGTGCACGATGATTGAAGGGATGCTTGGGCGGGTATTTTGCGGAGCGACAATTGCAGCGCGATGTCTAAATTCAGAGTCTTCCGCGGTGAAAGGGGCTCGCCCGAAGTTTCCAAACCCCTGGAAGGGCAAGTGAGAATTTAGCTGAATGCGGATGACGACCTTGTAAGAATTAAGACCAACCTCGTTTAAGGGACTCTGTTTGTGATTCTTCTGAGACTTCTGGCTCCCTTGGCCGTTATCCTGGGCCCGTTGGTAACGCGCGTCAGTGGTGGTCTCATGCGTTGGCCAGAGACGTCCTAATCACCTTTCTGTTCGAGCTTGTAGACCGAAGAGCATTTTTAAACTGCTTAATCTTCCGAATAATCCTTGAAGGCGTTTTGGAGTCGCCCGGCTGCGACGATGTTGGACTGGGTTCAAATGGGGGCGAAGGGCTGGCCGTCGGTTGGCGACGACGAAAAAGCTTTGAAAGCATTGGATAAGAGTCGTAAAAGAAGCGTCTCAAGAAGAGAAGAAGGGGGACTTGGTGAGCAAGTGGGTGAGGTAGAGAGGAGAGAGCGAGAGGACGAGAAAGCGACCATTTCGGAGTTTAAAAGGGCGCGGGTGCTCCCACGACACCCACCGACGTCACGCGCGGTCTTCGAGGTTCGCGACTCCCTCTTGTCACCCTCATAAGATCAAGACATTCACCAAATCAATTAAGCTACCTAGTGTGCAGTGAGATCATGATTACAGGCCAATATGGACTCTTGGGGGGCGGGCTCCACCTAAACGGAGGGCCTGTACGTTCGGTAAACAGTGCTACACTATGGGAGAGGGCCTTGAGAAATTCTAGAAGATACCAGCCGGACTCGTAGTCCTCTTGGGTAACGGAATCATGGCCGGACAAAAGGTTAAAGCCGGTTCTCAGCAACGGGGGAAAAACATCGAATTGATATTCTGAGGACGTCGTGTACACAAACGCTCGATTCCGTAAGAGTTCGATGATGCCAACTTTTCCGACTACAATAACTTGCAAAGCAATCAGTGTGGCTTTCTGAGGAAGCTGGGCGTGGATTTAGAAAAGATGATAATATTAAAACCTATCTCCCCGCCGTCTTCCTTCCCGAACTACTCATCAATCCCTTCTGTTCGACGCCTTCCGTCGTGTCTTCAGCCAGCTTTTAAGCCTTTTCACCGTCCCCCTTCAGCAAGCTCAACCCCTCCGAGTAAGTTTTCTCCACGAGACTCTTGGCATCTTCAGATTTGGACGTCGCAATTGAGAGAGCGATGAGAGGTCGATCTGCATGAAGGAATAAGGTCAGCGAGATATGGGAAGGGGAGACCGAGGAAAGGGAGAACGCACGCCTTTAGCTGTTTGAAGCGCCTAGGTAAGAAGACCAAGGGATCAGCATGTTGGTTGTAAACCATCGTACTCTCGTCCAATGTCGCTACCTTTTCGACGCCAGGCACGCGACCCAACCACCCCTGTGCTGAGCTCCCATGAGCCTCGAATTGCACTCCTTCTTCCTTTTTCGTCTCTTCGATTTTCTGGTGCACAAATCTTTCGACTTCCTGCACGCTCTCGTCGTCCCATTTACCTCTCGCTTCAACCTCCTTCACTTTATTCCACACCGCCGTGATGGCATCCGTGCCCCCACCGCCGCTGAGGAGGTTATTCACCGTCTCCTCGTCGCTGAAGAACTTCTTCAATCTATCGGGGGCGTCCTTCAAGTACTCCTCCTGTCCCTTCTCGTACAGCTCGAGTTCCGAAATCTGTTTGGATTTCTGTCGAGGAGTGCCTTGGCCTTGGTTAACGACGCAGCGGAAACGCCCGACTTGAATAGACCGATGAGCTGAGCGGAAGTATCGCTGTAGATCCGCTGGGCCTGTTGGGAGACGTCGGTTTCTCTCAGGGACTGGTAGGTTTGTTGGATGTCGGTCCACCTTCCTCCCAGATTCTCCTTGAGCTCCGAATGCTGTTCCAACACGGGTCGCAGGACGTCGTTTGTGGCCTTCTTCGCCACTTCGGCCAGTTCAGCAGATTGACGCTTGATGATGTCGTACACTTTTTCGGCCGTTGGCGCGTCGACTTTCCCGCCGTTGACCACTTCGCGCAAACCGGCGTAAATCCTGTTCACGATCGCCGACACTTCTTCACGGTGCGTCTGCTCGAGCTCGTCGATGGTGTCGAATAAAGCATCGACGTCTGCGGAGGCTCCAGGCATGAGATGCACATAGGCTTTTGCGATTAATCGGAGTAATGCGATGACCTCGTTTGGCGAGAGCGGCCCTTCGAAGGAGGTGCCATTGGCGATTTTTATGGTAGAATGGAGAAATTGGGC
>WSTY01001212.1:0-11625 GCA_019633465.1 Tulasnella sp. 417
CGTCTTCTTGTTCCAATAATTGCCGCAATTCACCTCGGTATCGCGCTTACCCTCAAAATTCTCTTCTTCAGCTACTACATTGTCAAGGAGGTTGGAGTCAAGGAACCCGAGGCTCTTCCAAGTAGCCCAGTAGGACCAGACAACCCCGCACCTACAGCACTCTTTTTCTAGATAGTCATTTTGGAGGGATCCGTTGTAGTCTTGTATATCGTATTATTGTTGCGGCGTGCTTATATGCCCGCTCTGTGGACGGTTCCCAAGTGGGAGCCAATTGTTGGCAAATTTCCCTGATTACATCACGCACGTCATGTTACATTCAAGTCTAGTCAAATAAATAAGACACAGTAACTAGGAGAGATGTGAGTGGACCGAGCAAATCATCAGCCCGTAAAAGCCCATGGCCGGCAATTGAATATGATCCCTCGAACTCCTTCTTGGTCAAGAAAGCAGGTCCCGTAGCCAATGGCTTAATAGCAGCCTCAGACTGAGGGACTATTCAGCTTGATCGTAAGTACATAATCTATTGAAGGAAAAATTTTCCCTCCGCTCCTGTGAAACGACTACTTAAGTGATGGTCCGTGCGAGTATGATGTCAGCATCGCCGCTGACCACCACACGACCACCTTGACGTGTGCACAGACACCGGAACACTCCACGGGTACTACGCCATCTCTTCGCATTGAAGGTGGCATCGCTTTCCCAGACCTTCCCGGAAGTGGCCGTTTTTGCTTGGCAAGGCACCGGTGCCGACCGGACCTTGCACCCACCAGGCCAAGTTTATTGTCTGTACAGCCGCTCGCCCAATTGATGGACCAATCTCAGTTAGCGCTGTGGATAGCCACTCCGACGATTCAGAGCCTCTCCGACAGAGGACTCTCCACACAACGGTGTCATAGGGCTGGACTACCCCCTATCGGAACCTTCCCGTAGGTCGGCCTAATACAGCTGTCGTTGATCAAAAGATCGAGGACACTCAACGTTCCTCGGTGCCCCGAGCAGCATCTCAGCGTGATCGATGGAAGATACATAGCATTTGGTCCCATGGTTTGTTTCGATCGTACATTCAATATTTCCAAAACAGCCATACCTTAGCCCCGCCCTTGCTCGACGCGCGCGCCGAAGACTATCGTTGGCCGCAGAGGAATTCAGCCCTACACCTAGTATGCCCCATTAGGTCAAGAATATTTGCGAGGGGGAGCGCGTGATAACCCGATGCGACGCACCCAGGTTGAACTCTGCATTGATTGCGTGCACGCCAAGTCTCAAAGCCGGTGCAATCCGGCTCCGTTGGACTGCCTTTCTCCAAGCCACCCCCTACTTTTTTCTCTGCCGCAAACGGCCCAGAAATTTCCAATAGTACAGTTTAGAGAAGCCGATGATCTTGTGAACACGATCTAATCACAGCCGCTCCGCCTCAGCTTAGTAGGTCTATAGGACGAAGCGCTCAACCAGGCAGAGCGCCTCAATGCGGAATGTCTTGGCCTGTGGCAGACATACACTATCGGATACAGAGCACCTGTCTGTGCGATACTTTACTGGATTTGGGTCACCAGAAACAGTGCCTCGACGTTTCCGAGAAGCCATAAATAGGGCTAGTTCAACGACACTCCCAACATCATCATCGTCACTCAAGCTCCCCTCAAACACTCTCATCCTAGCTCCCCCTCTTAATCTTCTCAACCCCTCTTCTTAATCACATCTTTCTCAAATTCAGAAATGGCCCCAGTCGCTGAAGAGATCAACGCCGCTGGCTCCAACGCCGACCTCGACCGTCGCGGCAATGACGGTATCGCTATCACCGACTACAAGGTCAAGCGCTGGAACCCTACCGTTATCAAGGTCAAGTGGTCCCACCACAAGCGGAGCCCTCACAAGTAAGACTACATTTCCCGGTTCGGTGTTCACAGCAGCTTCATGACGCCCTCTTATGATTGAACGCACTAGGTTCACCATCTGGCTTCGGAACGTCAAGACTCAAGACTACTACAAGGCTCGCGACACAGTGTGGACTAGCAATGGTCACATTCAATTTGGGCTTGGTTCTCTCAACCACAAGACGGGGTGGGTTATAACCAGAACGTATCTCATTCGCAACCGCGCTCATGCGCCCCCGTTTCTACAGCGAATACCAGATCGTCCTCACCAAGTGGAGGTAAATCACTCCTTCTTCCCGCGACGGATTATTCTTCGTCCCTGACTGATTCGATTATGTGATCCTTGCAGACACTACGGCGACGTCTACGCAAGGAGCAGTACCTTCCACATCTGGAGCAGCGACTTTTCTTAATTGCTGAGTGGTTGGACCGCTTTTGTGCCTTGACAGCGAAGGTTCACCTTGGATGCTTTTCTGCCATTTGTGTATACTCGCTGGACACTTCTTATTCATTGATGTATTATGCATGGTTATGACATATGCATTATGAGACTTCGTTTGCCAACCACACATTCGTTCCCTTCCTTCCTCTGTTCGCCTCCCTGTTGATCAAGGAAACCCCGTAAACACTTGAACCTGGGCTCTCTGTTGAGTGGGGTGACAGCCAATTATCTTCGTTACAAAGCGGTTGATTAGGCTGGCAGCTGGCTCCGAAGGCGACAAGAGGTATCAGGGCATTACGATGCAGGTGGCGTTCTCGAATGAACTCTGGTATACAAAATGTCTATAAGACTCTCTCTCGAGGAGCGACATCCATGATAGATGGTTTAGAGGGGCACATGGCCTCAGCACACAAATGCCTATCTGCTTCGTTGCACACCGTTCACGAACCAGCATCATAAAAGCGTTGTTTACTCGAACGCGCGGACCTTGGGCTATATTTCTCTTTCCTGCTTACTCGATGGTACCGAGCTAGTCTCGAGGGCCAGACTGATACCAGCCTGTGAGGGCTGGCGGGTTCGAATTCGTTGTTCTAGCACCGAGCAGCGTCTCGCCGCGATCGATCAGGGAAGATAAACATACATGACTGGGTCTCTAAACCCTGCATAGGCGATATCGCTCTGGATTGGGTCGCCAGAAACAGTGCCTCGAACTCTATAGGCTATAAATAGTTCCGGCCCACTGTAATCCCAACAGCATCATTCAGGTCCCTCCTCGAGTCTCTCGCCCTAGCTCCCACACATACTCCTCTCCACCCTTCCTCTTCCTTCCACCTCTCTCAACTCCATAAAATGGCCCCAGTTGCTGACCAAGTCAACGCCGCTACCGTCAGTGCCAATCTCGCCCGTCGTGGCAATGACGGCATCGCTTTCACCGACTTCAAGATCCTGCCCGGCTCCCCTATTCTTGTCAGGTTCAAGTGGTCTTACCACCGGCGGAGCCCCGACGAGTGAGGCTTCATTTTTCGGATCGCTTTTCAAATACCTTCCTGATGATGTCTTCCGGTTTGAATATCCTAGCTTCAGTGTCTGGTTGCGCAACGTCAAGACTCGAGTTGATTACCTGGCTTTAGGGGACGTAGGGACTAGGAATAATGGGGGTCAGCTCACTATTGGAGTTGGTGTTGTTGGCACCGACACGGGGTACATAAGAACGAGAACGTATCTCATTTGTGACCGCTCTAATGCTTCCCGATTTTTACAGCAAGTTCCAGATTCTTCTTACCAAGTTGTTTTCGACGTAAGTCTCTGTCCTGCTCTATATTCTCTATCCCTGACTGACTCCATTAAACAATCATCGTAGCAAAGAAAAGGACATCTACGCAAGGAGCGGAACCTTCGATATCTAGAGTGGCGACCTAACTAGAAATTTGGAATGCTTTTGCGCATTGACAGGGCGCATTGGATAATTCGCTAGTAACTCTTCCAACCTTGCTAGACACTTCTTAGTCACTTATGTAGTAGGTATCTGATATGAAAACACACCTTATGCTACCGCCCCTGGTAAAACCGTGGTCGTGCGTTGTTCCGCTTGGTCGCAGGTACTCAATGGATCGTTGCGCCTCTGCCCCCTAGAGGGAGCTGGGTCAACTTGCTGATGGACAAGGAGAATGAACATACTTGACCCAGACACAGGCGGAGAGACTCGCATATGCGGCGGGCAATCTCGCATTTTGCTGCGTCGGACTCAAGTTGAATTCTACACCCATCCTCTAGCTAACCCATTCTATAAGGGTCAAAGCCGGTGCAAACCCGGCTCCGTTGGACTGCCATGTTCCTAGCCATTCCCTCCATTGTGGCCTATCACAGACAGTCCAGAGGGTTCCAATGATTAGTTTGGACAGCCAGATCTGCAGATAGTCTTGAACGACGATGCAATCACAGCGCTGTGTTCCAAAGTCATGAGGTCTTTCCCAGATCCTCCGACGCCAAACACTCCACCAAGCCAAGCACGCTAATGCGAGCTGTCTTGGCCACAGCAAAGATACACAACCGGGTCTCTATAACCTATATAGGCGATAGTGTACTGGATCGGGTCTCCAGAAACATTGCCTCGACGCCTCCGATAGGACATATATGCGCTTGGTCAACTGTACTCCCAGCAGCATCACCCAATTCCCTCCTCAAGTCTCTCGCCCTAGCTCCCTCTCATCCTCTTCTTCACCCCGCTTCCTCGTCATACCCTTCTCAACTTCAGACATGGCACTAGTCGTGACCAGATCAACGCCCCCGCCTTCAAGGCCAATCCCGCGGGTCGCAGCAATGACGGTATCGCTTTCACCGACTTCAAGATAATGCCCGGCTCCCCTATTCTTGTCATGCTCAAGTGGTCTCGCCATAGGCGGAGACCCGATATGTCAGGCTTCCCTTCTTGGATCGCCGTTCAATTGTCTTACTGACGATGTCAATCGATGTACATGTAGCAGATTTAGCGTCTGGTTGGTCAATGTTACGACTCAAACCTATCACAGAATCTCCGAGACCGCGTGGAGTAGCGCGGGTCAGGGCCAAATTGAACTTAATATTGTCCACAACCTGCCTGGATGAGTTAGAACCAGAACGTGTATCATTTGCAACCGTTCAATGCCCGTTCTTACCAAATGGAAGTACGTCACTGCCTTGCCCACTCGTCTCTATCGCTGATTTGCCTCAGTTTTCTAACCATTGCAGTGAAAAAAGCGAGGTGTGCGCAAAAAGTGATACAATCTCGAGGCGCAACCTTAGCGAAATCCTGCAGTGGGAATCTGGACGTTTCGCGACTTGACAGCGAAGGTGCGGCTTGGATACGTTGCCGCCATTTTTGGACCATCGCTGAACACTTCGTAGAGCCAGACTGTTATTTATGCTATTGTAGGTCTTCCGCTGATTACTTACTTACTAAAAGGGGGAATGATCTCGCGCACACGTTTGTGTATTCTGCTCGACTCCCGTTCCTTCCTCTCCCCTCTCCCCCTTTTCCTGAGAAGGACGCAAGGACACTCGCACTTGGATGTTCTGCTGAGTGGCGGAAATATCCAGTTGTCCCAGCTACAACGAGAACAATTTTGCGGAGAGCTGGGATCTAGCCCAAAGGCGAGCAGCTAGTATAGCGATGCACCCAGCGTTTCGAATGAACTCTGATACTCGAGGACTTTAGAAACTACAACATTGCACCTCTCCAGACCCGGCGTCCCCGATAGATTGTTCAGGGGGCACATAACGTAGAACTTACAACAGTGCATATCCTGTTTACCAACCGTGCGAGAATCGGCATCACAAAAGTCTTGGCGCAAGGCGAGGCCCCTACCGACCTACCTACCTGACTCCCTTGACTTCGTCGGTGGGACAGAGCAATAGCTCGACGTGATCGTCGGAGGATTCATCCCATGCTTTCCCTCTCGATGACCTCGCATTCAATACGTTCAAGGCGGCTATTATGTCAGACCAACGCTCACACGGCGCGTCGAGGCTATGCATATGATCAGGATCGATCGTAGATGAACTCAACCCTGTTCTCTGTATCACGCCCCATCAACATCGGCCCTGGGGGAGCGTGTTGAAACCTGAACCATCCCGTGGGTTCGCCTCCTTTTGGAAGTGTCAAAGCCAGTGCAAGCCCGGCTCCGATGGACTGCCTCTCTTTTCAAGCCACCACATGCGTTGTGGCTCATTACGGACGGTCCAGAAATTTCCAATGGCGTATTTTTAGAGAACTTATGGCGTTGACGTGAAAAATGTGATCACACCAGCTCTGTCTTTAGTCATGAGGTTTGCCCGGATCCTCAGGTCCAAGCGCTCTGCTCGGCGGAGCGTCTCGATTGGGAATATCTTGGACGAGGCAAACCTAGAATACCGGGCACAGCCAACCTACCTGTGTGATACTTGACTGGACAGAAGCAGTGCGTCAGGGTGTCCCGTAGACCATAAATAGAGGCTTGGCTCGCTGTACTGCCAAGCATCTCCCAAGTCCCTTCTGGAGTTTCTCGCCCTTGCCTCCTCTCGTACCCACCCCTTTCTTCTTTCCCCACCTTTCTCAATCCTAGAAATGGCCCCAGTCACTGACCAGCTCGACGCCGCTACCGATCTTGCCCGTCGTAATAACAATGACGGGATCGATTTGGTCGACTACAAGATCAAGCACGACAACCCCACTGTTCTCTGGTTCAAGTGGTCTCACAAAAAGAACAGCCCCGACAAGTAATGCTTTATTCCTCGGCTCACTGTTCTAATAACTTTCTGACGTTCTCTCCCGACTTGGATGTACTAGATTCAGCATCTATTTGCGCAGAGTCAAGACTGGAAAGTATTACCTAGCTCGCGGGACTGAGTGGACTGTCGCGGAGCAGGCCCAGATCGTACTTAACTCTATTAACATCCAGCCTGGGTGCGTTCGAAGCAGAACATATCTGATTTGCAACCGTTCTGACGCTCCCCGACCTTTGCAGTGAATACCAGCTCATCCTTACCAAGTTCCCGTAAGTCACCGCTCTGCCCCCCCCACCTCTTCTTCTCTCTCCCTGACCGACTCGATTCTGCAGTCGTCACAAAGAGGTCGTCTACGCCAAGAGCAACAAATTCTATATTTCGAAGAGTGACTTGAGTTAGCTGTTAGGAAATTTGGAACGTTTCGCGTCATGACGGCGAAGGCGCACCTTGGACACTTCCCTGTTAGCTCTTCCAACCTCGCTGGACACTTCTTAGGGACTCATGTAGTATAAATTGCTATGGACACATCTTACGCTACGCTATCACTCCGGTAAAATGTGGGTCGTGTGCAGACCTTTGTACGCCCGTGTCAGGCTTCACTCCTTTCCTGCATTCGCGTTCCCCTTCGTCAAAGGTAAGCAATGGATTGTTATGCTTATGTCGCCTGATGAACCCTGGGTCGACGGACTGATGGACAAGGAGAATGAACATGCTTGACGGCAGACACAGGGGGGTCCGGAGAGGATCACGGACATGCTGGGCAATGAAACTCGCGCCCACAAATGTGTGGAGTGCAGGGGGGATATTGGTTTGGATCGGAACGCCACGACATTCTGCCTCGACAGAAGCCCAATGGAAGGCTGTTCGTCTCCTTACGTTAGATCGAGCATTCTAGGTCCATCATCGATCGCAGAAGAACCCTGCCACAGCAGCACTGCAACAGCACGAGGATTACTTATCATCTGAGAGTAGCTGAGCCGAGCTCTCGATGTATTCCAAATTGAAATCTAGGGTCTTGCGACCACCGCCTCTAAGCCACCGCCACCGCTGTGATCGAATATAGTTTGGCCCACACCTTCTAATTGCCTATTTAGGAAGACCCGGTGATCATGGGATGTAATAACAGCGGGTGTGCCTCGGCCAGGGAGTAAGGATTGCCTTGGCAGGGACAAATATACACCAACAGGTCTTCTGTGCACCGCTTGGGGCTATTTTTAGTTTACGGCGGCTCCCATTTGTAGTGCCAAGAGTATCATCCGAAGTACACCTAGTCTGCCATATCACCTCTAATGGTCGAAAGAGAATTCATGGACTTCGGCTCCTTCGCGCGGAATCCCATGACGATGGCTTCCGTATACGTAACCTACCTCGTGTCCGTGCCTCCGACGCCCTCCCCCTCTTTCCCGCCTCGTTTAATATTTTCCCCTCTATGTAATTTCCTTTTACTTGCGCGTTGTTCCTTCTGTGGATGTGATCGCGACCCTTTTCGTTCGGAGCGCGTCCACTGCCGTGGTCTGGCCGTTCGACTTCTGGTCTTGTGCAACCCCCTAGGATCTTCACTTCTCGCTTTGAATCAAATCCTACCTGTGCCGCTAATGAGCTTACCATCTCTGTTATCCGATTCTCTCCTTCGGATTTTCGCCACTCCGCCCTGGCGCTTGCAGGCCTGTTTAACCCACTTTCTGCATTTCCTACTTATATTTTGTGTCCTCTCCGGTTCCAATAATAATATCTGCCCTTGATGCCTTTTCCCATTGTTCCTTGCAACTTCCGCGCCCCCCCCCCTCCCATTGAAAGCAAGCCGTCCACGCTCGCTCGAGAACGTCCAATAGGTGTTGGACCTGACGCTAAATCGGGTGGGAATTGACGTATTCTCTCTCATCTTTCTTGATTATGATCCGGGCTGTAGCAACTGACGAAAGTAAGAAATGGTCGCAGATGCTGACGAAATCAAAACCGCTACCTCCAACGTGGGTCCAACCCAACTACCCCGCTCATATCACGTATGGGTGGCCTGATGAGCGAAGCCTTCACAAGTTGGCTGTTCTCTCAATTCGCTGCTCAAGCAACCTCCTTGATCTTTCTTTCATGAATAGGGAGCGTATCTTTTACTGTAATACAGTTATGCATATGTGGAGCCCGAGCGCAATCTCCGAGGAGACAACGACCGTAATTATAAGGCTCCAAGGGTTCACCTATCAGCGCGATTCGCGAAGACCTTGCAATTTTAATGGCCGCCCCACGGGCGTTTTGATGGCTGATCCCAAACCTAATCTAGAGGCTTTGGTACCTTGTTCAAAAGCTGAATTCTAGGCTGTTGACAGTTGTCTGGTTAGCCTTCGCCGTGAGCACGCCATATGTCAAAGCCCGTGCAATTCCGGTTCCGTTGGACTGCCATTCTTTAAGCCACCTTTCCCGCGGCGATCTACTATAAATGACCCAAGAGGTCCTAATAACTCGGTTAGGATGCCCTAGTGATCGTAGGAACACGATCTAATCACGGCACCTGTGCCTTAGACCAACGGGTCCGTCTAAACGGTGGATGAGCTAAGCGTATCCGGATTGTCTTGGCAAGAGCCACGGATATTATTGGATCCAGAACATTTAGCGCTAGATGTGCGACCATTGGCTATAAATACACCTGGCTAACAGTACCCCCCCCCCACATTCTCACCTGGATTTCCTCTCCGATTTCCTGACCCGAGCTCCCTCCCGTACGTTTCTTTACCATTCCCCACTCCCGGTAAATCTTTGTACACTCCAGAAATGGCCCCAGTCGCTCAAGATGACGGTATCAGCCTCGACAATGCCAGGTTCAGAATCCATCGCAATCACCCCACTTATATCACATACAGGTGGCCTCTTCGTGACGGCAGCCGAAGCCCTAGGAGGTATTCCGCCATCTATTACGTCGGTTTTCAGGCTGCTTCCTTACACCACCTCACGGCTTGAACGCTCTAGGCCCACCGCCTGGTTTCGCAACGCAAATACAAAAGAGTACACCAGGGCTGTCCCAACGGTATCAACTGGCAACCGCGAATATCGAGTTGAACTTGATCCGCTACACCACAGGAGTGGGTGCGTTAGACCCAAAGAGATTCCAATGTTTAAACATTCTGACGCTCCCGATTTTCACAGCAAATATTGGTTCATTCTTAGCGCGCCGAAGTAGGTTACGGCTTCTGCTTTGCTATCAACTTTTCTCTGTCCCTGGCGGACTAAACTCTTCTTTCATTACAGCAACTACAACGAAGTTTATTACAGGAGCCCAATCTTCGGACTTACGTCTCGCGACTTCGCTCACTGAACGCTAGCAGTTTTCTGTCTCGACGGCGACGGCGTGTCTACATTGCCGTTATCCGATAACCTGTCCCTCCGAATGGTCGGCGGCCACAAATGCAATAACCTCGTTGCAAATTCTGAGTCTTGCGACTGAACCTACCCTACCTAATATGCCAAGAAAGAAAGTACCTCAGGCCGAGCGTTGTTGGCTGATGCCAAGCCTATGATCGATCGCAGATCTCCTCTCTAAAGCACTGCGGAAGTACATAGATTGGCAGATTGTGTCATAGCTCGGAGCACTCCATGCCTTGCTTCCAAGTTGAGTTTTAGGGATTGCCTGGTTAGTCTTCCTCGAGCACGTCATGTGTCTAAACCGGTGCAAACCCGGTTCCGTTGAACAGCCATTCTCCAAGCCACCTTCCTCACTGTGATCTACTTTGAATGGCCAGAGATCCAGAAAAATCAGTTAAGGGGGTCTAGTGATCGTAGCAACACGATGTAATCACTGCATGCAGCAGTGGCTCAGGTCAGAGGTCCGTCTAAACCGTTGAGGACCTTGGGCATGCGGAATGTCTTGGCAAAGACACACATACACTATTGGTTCCAGAAAATCTACTTGTGTGATTCATTGAGCTCTATCTGGTTCTCGACGGTCCATTGGCTATAAAATATACCTGGTCAACCGTACTCTCATCATTATCACTCGCAGCTCCCTGTCAAGCTCGCTCTCTTCCCCAGCTCCTTCCCATAAATTTCCTTACGGTTTATTCACCCTTCATCTCTATCAGCCCAGAAATGGCCCCAGCTCCTGACCAGATCAATGCCGTTCCCCGCGGCCTCGACTCGGACAGTACGATCACCGAAATCCCCCCGGGTTCGGTCAACTTCCGAGTCCATCGCGATAACCCCACTTATATCACATACAATTGGCCTACTCAAGGTGACCGTAGCCCGGACAGGTAGGCCGCCGTCTCTCGAGTTGATCAAATGGCTTCCTGACACGGTCTCACGGCGTGAATGCTCTAGGGTCAGGCCGTGGTTTCGCAACGAAAGGACCAAACAGCGCTTTAGAGCTGTCGCAAAGTCAACGTCGCTGAATAACAAGGATCAGTATCGAGTTGAAATTACTAGGCTTCCCTACATGAACGCGTGCGTTAGGCCCCAAAAGAATCCCATCGTCAGTCGTTCTTATGCTCCCCGACTTTTATAGCAAATACCGACTCGTCCTTACCGCGTACAAGTAAGTTATTGCTTCCTACTCACTCTCAGCTTTCTCTGTTCCTGACTGATTGGATTCTGCGACCATCGTAGCGATTACAAAAACGTCTACTTCGAGAGCCCAACCTTCCTAATCAGACCTAATGACTTCCCCTAGTAAACGCTCAAAGTTTGGAACATTGTATCACTCGAGGGCGAAGACATGCATTGAAAAATGCGCCGCTAACTCTCGAACCTCGCAGGACAGTTCTTAGTCACCCATGCTGTATGAATTGCAATGGCTATGTCCTATAAGAGCCCTCGTGTGACATAGATAAATCAATCAGCCTCATGCAGGCATACTCGCATTCGCCTCCGTTTGCCTCCTTCTGGTGTTCTCGTGTGATAGATTCGCTTTATTGTATGTCGTGCTTCACCCTCCCGCCCCACGCAATGAATGGATATGTAAGCTAGTCCTGCGTTTTACACGGTAACACGATCCCTCAAACACGCCGAAAGGTTTTCATGAAATATCAACAATGTAATTCTCAAACATCAAACCGTATAAGTAACATGACACTGTTGTAC
>WSTY01001217.1:0-11590 GCA_019633465.1 Tulasnella sp. 417
AGCACCTGGGTTCTCTCCACCTTCCTTCGGCTCACCTCCCAACAGATCCATCCGAAGGCCCAGATATCACTACCCAAACCAGGCACTTCCCCTTTCAAAAGCTCAGGGGCTGCCCACCGGACGGTCCAAGCCGGACCCGTCATCGTGATGAATTTACCGGATTCTGCGATTACCGCCTTCAGTGACTCAACCTCCGGTAATCCCGTCGACGCTCGTCGTGGTATCCCTGTTGCGGTGGGCGTGTTGACACTGAGGGCGGTTGTTTCCGTGACTGAATCTATCACGCGAGCAGAGCCAAAGTCCGTAATAATCGCTCGGTTCTCGGAATTTACAAGGATGTTTAACTGGATTCAGGTGATGTCAGCTCTGGTATGGAGCCGATGTCCAGTCAACGTACTGATTTGAGATCGCCGTGACAGATTGGTGAGTTTCGTCCATGAAGGTGACTGAGTCCTCGCGCAACATCGTCTATCTGGACGTCCGTAAGTCAGAAGTAAAGAATTGTGAGGATGAATGCACTTACCAAAGAGATACGTTCTGGCAGCTCCCATTGGGCAGACCGAACGAACTCTCGCAAGTTGCCATTCTTCTCCCAACGAAATACCATCCAAGCGACCCCGTTGTCAGAGTCCTCAACGAAGCCGACGATCTTTACCACGCTCTCGTGGCGCAGTTCGGCGAGAAGACTGACTTCATGGGCGAATGGCTTAGATTAAAATACAAACTTCTCAGAATTCCTCATCCCTGCCAATGAACCCCGTGAATACTCACCGCAAGAACTCGATCATCCTCTGTAGAGTCCCTATCAAAGCGCAGCTTCTTTACTGCGAAGTACTCCGTAATTTCGGACTCTAACGATGTTGACGGCTGGCTGGAATCGAGCGTTGCTACCTCGACGGCCGCGTTCCCGCCCATCTTGGGGTCCTGACCTTCGATCGGCTTGATTCGGGCTCGGTCGATTCGAAGGTGGGATAACGGCGCTAGAACTTTCCTCTGGATTGAATATGCAAGGTTACCCACGTAGAGTCTTGATCGAAGGTCCATCGTCTAACCGCTCACCGGGCAGATTCTGAGGCGCTTCACGGCCACCTCCACGTTGTCCATCTCGGTCTGCTGGGCGCTTGTGAGTGACCTTTCTTCACTTCTGTCGCTGATATTCGTAGCCATTGTAGTGAAGTCCTTGCGAGGTGTGCGATGACGGAGAATCGATCGGGCTGGTTTAGGGGGAGCGATCGACTGCGGTGGTGGTTAGATGCGGATGCAGGGCTTCCCCTCCCCCGGGCCAGGCGAACCTCGTGGTGAATGCATGTCCTCTAAGGGTCCATGACTCGATGACCCCCACCAGTCGTTGGTCGGAGCTGGAAGGCACCCACGTCCTTACTCTCGAGGGATGTTTGAGCCTTCTGCGCAAAACCTCCTGTTACGGATTGCAGAGGGTGTGGCGTGCGTGATCAGCAGAGGGACTCAACCTCCATGAGCTCCACGGCAACCAAGCTCTCTTTAGTCCCCTCCACTAAATCGTCTTAACATGCTGTGAGCGCCATCAGTCCCATCGAATCGTGACTTTAACGGCGACTCTCGGCACAGCGCTCACCGACCAATCTCGACAACATAATGTCATCAGCTTCATTCCTGGTAGAAAATACATACAACGATGGTGTCATAAATAAGACTAAGAAATCCCAATTCATCGACCGTACAATCCAAATCCGCTCGACATAATATAGAATGAAGACATACAGGCACACATCTCATACAACAAGGAGTTCAACGCAATCCGCATCAGCTGAAAACGTGCGCGGTCAAAATAATAGGCAGCTGTTCCAAATCCATCGCAACTCCATTGGACTAAGCGGTCGAGTCCACCGAGTCAATCAACTCAATGCGATCCCACACCCTCCCTTTCCTCTCGACTGAGACTCGACAACGTCCTGCCGCTACCCATCCTAATCGCATACCCAGCGGAGGTGAATTCCAGGTCTCTTGGTCGAGAGCGCGACCGTGGAGAGGGGATGGTGCTAAATGCCTCTCCACCGGTAAGTAGCTGGACCAGAGGGGTCGAGGCGAAGAAGGAAGTAGGTAACGGCGGAACCGGCGGAAGCAGCTCCTCGACAGGTGTTCGCGAGCCCCTCGTCGACGGCGTCGACGGCCCTTCCCCGCCGCCGCCTCCCAAACCCACTGAAAGTGAAATCTTGAACGGTGTTCCAAGCTTCGGCGCCCATATCCTCGCTTTGAAAGACGGTGGGACCGAAATCACCGGGGATGAGGGAGCGGTTGGAGAAGCCGCTGGTGCTGCTCGGTCGAGGCGAAACGGGGTGGAGTTGGGGTCTGCTGCGACCGCGGCGCGCGGCCGACGCGCGTTTGGATTGAGAGTTGTTAGACGAGGATGGGTCTGAGGCGGTAGCCGTAAAGTTGGATGGCGCGGCCGAGGAGTTGAGCACGCTGGTGAGTGTGCGTCGGCGGTCGGTGATAAATGCCGAGACTCGGCGGAAGTTTGAAGACCCAATCCTGCATCTGGGTTCATGACAGCAGGAGCGGGCGGCGCGCTCCGCTCTCTCGTCAGATCCGCTCGTCCTCCTATCCCTACTTGCATTCCAGCGCCCATGTTCTGCCGTTGCTGCCGCTGCTCGACGGCCATAAGCCGCAGATTCCGTCTGCCAGCGCGATGAGCAGTTTCAAGGCTTGCGAGAATCGCCCGTGCATGGCCTGATGTGCCCCTAGCCCTGCTACGCCCAAGGGTAGTGGTTGATGATGTTGTATGGGTTGCGACAACGGTAGAGTCGGCATCATCCTAGCGCTAAGCTGCGAGGAGAACGCTTGTTGCTGCGACATGGACTGCAGCGGTAATCCGGGTACCGAAGGCAATGCAACTCCTCTTCCCAATCTGGCAACGAGCGGTAAAATGGTCCCATAAGTCAACTGCGGTGGTTGCGCTTGAGGTAAGCCGAACGGCGACGTCGGTCAACCTGGCCCCAATACGGACGTCGATGGAACCGCAACCGCTGGTAAGGCCGGGATCGGTGGGATTTGCTGAGTTGGTTGTGACAGTGGTACACTGACAGCTGGGGTACAGATGGAGGAGCGCTCGGGGGTCCCACCTGCCAATAGCTTCAACGCGTTCTGTATTAGCAACGCATCAGCGCTCGTTATGGACGAACTCGCGGCATCCGATTTTGATTGTGTGTCGGACAGGCCGGCGAAGGAACTCTGACTGTGTGCGAACGTGTGGGTAGCCGACGAACCCAGTTGATGGCGAATTGGAGTCGGGTGGCGAATTGGTAGAGAAAGCGAAGGTAGGCTTGCGGAACTGCTGTTCGCGTTCTGACTTGGATTAGGATGTGGTAACGGAACGTATTGCGGCGGCGGGACGCTCAACGGCGGTAGCGGTTTTGGGCTAGGTAGGGTCTCCTCCTCCGAGTATCTCCCTCACCTGTTGTTCAGGTAAAGGAATGATGATGGGGCAAGTCGGTTCGATACTTCTGCTGACCTATTCCCCACACCGAAGGTCTCCTGCACCGACATGGTCATCAAAACCGGCTTCCTGAATCGACGCACTCCCTACCTCCCGGCTCGTCGAACACGGCGACCTCCACCGCCTCGGGGGAGGCGAACGTCATTCGAGAGGGAGTAACGGAACTTCCCCTTCCGAGTGATTTGTTGGTCCTTCTTCCGAGATCGAACGACCCCGACGACCCATCAGAAGGGAACCCCGTTGAGGATAAGAGGCGGTACATCCATCCTCTCTCCCCTCACTGACCCTCGACTGCTGATCCGTCCTCGTCTTCCCTCCACTGCGGAACCGATACCCGCAGGTCTATTGGGCCGCACGACGCCGCTTCCTTCTTTGTCGGCTATGTTAGTTGAAATTGGCAAGGTAACCTTAGCCGTGCGCTCGACACTTGCTAGCTGGCAGCCGCAACGACGGTATCGACATGAACTCGGATGGGAGGATCCGAATGTTGCGCGGAATCGAACGCCCCTCTCGTTCTGAGGCTCTTGGTCGCTGGTTATGGCCGGGGGTCCGGCAGCGCCGCCGCGTCCGAACACCTCTAGAAACGAAAAGCGAAGGAACGCGAGGTCAACATTGCCGTCTTAGTCGTGGAGAAGAGAAACGAACCTCACTGTAATGAGAGCGTTGCTGCGCGTCGCTAGCGACCGTCTTTCCCAACGATCCACATCCGTCCAGCGTATCTGTTTTAGCCTTGGTTGGACGGGAGGCTGGTGAACGACAAGCCGATCCCGCGGAGTGTCAGGGTCCATTCGAGGCAGCTAGTTGAGAGATGAAAGCCTGGGGATCTGAGACGGTGAGTTGGGGACGGGTGACTCTCGTTGTCGGGTACGTTGGCGCTGTAGGCGAAGACAGGTGCTCTTGGACATGGTGAGGGCGTCACAGAGATCGGCAGCGCACCTCCCATCGACTGTCCCAATGATTGTTCCGCCTCTTGCCTGTGACCGATGCAACGGAATGAGCTGGGGAACCACCAACGATGATGGCGCCTGTCCATCCTGCCCCAGCTTTCACCATCAGAGAGAGGGTATCCGAGGCTGTTGCCACATTCCCGGCTGTCCGTGTGTACATTTCGGTCGAGTTGGTTTCCTGGAGAGAGTTGGAATAAGAGATTTTTTGCGGGGTGCAGACTTTGGCGACGGTTGGAATTGCAATGGCCGGATTCCCCCCGCTAACTCCGTATTGCACTGCACCGCCACTGGCTTGTCGAAGTCGTCACGCACAACATCAGGCGTGGCTCGAGCCACAACAATGCACGTGAACGGGATCTCCCAGTCGCTAAAAGCACAAGGTTTGCGGCTCCTGGTGCTGGGACCGGACTGCATTTCCGTGCATGTAATCCAATGTTTACTGTTTTGCTATCTTTGTTTCCGAACTCTCGACTCGTTTTATCATCATGATCTACGGCGAGGCGAGGGGTTCTGGAATGTTTTCGTACTGCTGAGGGAATTGAATTAATATAGTGGCGCCACCAATTTGCGGGCTCATGTTGTTACCCAACCAGCTTTAGATCCTATCGTTCCACAAACGCCACCAAAAACAAGCCCCGGGCAGCTGTCCCAAGCCATACAACGGCCGCGGGCCTGCCAAGCGCGAATTGGACGCCCCGAGATTATTACCCAAGGATTAACAGACCTGGATAGCCAGATTTAGCGGCCACAGACAGGACCTTGTATCGGGCTCTGTGCGTCCCCGACATCCAGGATCCCGGCACATGCGAGCTAAAGCGCTGAGGAGTGGCGGAAATGCTACCCCCATTAAAAGCCTCTATCGAAAATATATAAATGGTCGACCTCGAATGGCGTTTACAGCCGTTTGTGTCAGAAGTCATCTTCTGTCTTTTTGGTAGTACAGGTCGGGTAATTCTGTTTGGAAACCCCTGGAAACCCCACTCTCGGAGAAATCTTCCTTCCAATCGGCCAGCCCTGTTTTGACGGCAGCGGCCGACCGAGCGGGTTCTAGTGGGGATCTTTGGGGAAGGGGCGAAGGTGGGTCCTTGCTGTCGAGGTCAGGGTCCAAGCCACCGCGAAAACGACGCGCAGACCACAGCTGTTGAAGAAAGTAGTAGTGAAGGTTAGGACCAGGTGGGCCTGTGCCTTCTGAAAAAGGAAAAAGGAAAAAGAAAAAGACCCCCTCATAAATTTGGGTGCCTATTTGAGCACGTATGGTCAGTTGCTAAGGCGTCTCAGCTTCGGCAGCGCCACAGCGGAGGTATAACAAGAACTGTAATTTACTATCTTTCTAATTCCATTCAATATCGGATGAATCCCTACTGAATCTACGTGCCCTAACCAATTTGGCTTTGGTGCTGTTGCCGTTGGTGGCAACGGTCTGGATGTCAGTTGCGGTTCATGATGGACCCTGAGGTTGACGCCAGGCTCCACAGGTCCCATTGGCGGAACCCCGCCCGATCGGATGCCTCTGAAAAAGCAAGGCTAAGCGATTGGAAGGGGTTTCGAAGGGGTTTCTCTGGGAAGGGGTTTCTGAATAGTTTAATCCAGTACAGGTTACCTTGGATCGGAGACGACAGCACACAGGGGCTGATACTTAGAGATTTCGCGCGAGTGTACCAGGTCAACAACAGACAGAGAGGTTGGATATATATAACAAGAGAAGTAAAAAGAGATCTGATGCGTAAGACTGGTTGATACAAGAGCTTTGGCGCTGAGGCGTGGGGAAAATTTGATGAACAAATTGGATGGAAGAGACGCTAAAGATACCTATGCCTCCGATATTATCGGCCTCTTCGTCAATCGACGAATTTCGGCAAGATATTGGTCGCAATACGCGGCATAGTCCGCGATGCCAAGCTCCCCGAAAGCTGCCGAGGCTTCCCAAACCAGGCGCTCCGCCTCCCCGTACTGCGCCTGGTCACGATACAGCCGACCCAGGCGGAACGAGCTCGTGGCAAAAGAGTACGTGTCTCTGATTCGACGAAATACTTGCTGAGCTTCCAAATACGATTCTCTAGCCTTGGCGTATTCGCGCCGATGCCAGTGGAGGTGACCCAACTCCTCGAGCAATTGTGCAAAGCCAGTCTGATTACCGATTTGGGGGTACAGGTCACGGGCCTGAGCATACAACGCCTCGGCTTCTGAATGCTGCCCGCGCGTATGGTACACGTCTCCCAAAGCCTTGACTGAATTGGCAAGCCCGAGCTGATTCCCGAGTTGAGAGAAAAAGTCGCGGGATTGAATCCACGATTCCTCCGCCTTGGAATACTCGTTCCGCTCCCTGTACACATCTCCCAGACCTCTGACCGACTGAGCAAAGCCAAGCTGATCGCCAATTTTAGAGTAGAGGTTGCGGGACTGAACGTACGCCTCCTCCGCTTTGGAATACTCCTTCCGAATCCGGTACACACCTCCCAAAGCCTTGGTTGATCGAGCAAGGCCGAGCGTATCCCCAGTTTTAGAGAACAGTCGCGGGACTGGATGTAATACTCCTCTGCTTGAGAGTAATTCCGCCGCATGCGGTACGCGTCTCCCAGACCTTTGACTGACTGGGCCAGGCCGTTCTGATGACCAATTTTAGAGTAGAGGTCACAGGCCTGGGTGTACGCCTCCTCAGCTGTAGAATGCTCCTTCAGCATCTGGTATACGTCTCCCAAAGCCTTGACCGGGTGGGCGGAACCGAGGTGATCACCGATTTCAGAGAAAAGGTCACGGGACTGGATGTACGCCTCCTCCGCGTCGGAGTAGCGACCTTGCACCCCGTTCACTTCTCCTATGGTGTATAGTGCCCTGGCCCTGCCTTGATCATCCACAACTGGTGTTAAGGCTTCAAGAGACTGTTGGACGTATTCTTGAGCCTTGGGTGGTATGCTGTTTCGGAGTTGAAGCCACCCAAGAGTGCGCAAGAGTCCGCTATTGTAGTTAAACCATTCTCTTCTCTCTCCGAGGGTCTGCTTTGATCCTGATTGGCGTCACTTGTTAGCATCTGTCGAGGACCTCGGTGAGAACATCTTACCATGAAGGAGATAATTTGCTTGCATCTCGTAGCTGGTGGTCTTTCACTCGCGCCTAGTCTGAGACAATCGTCCATGAGACTGCAGAGGGTTTTGAGCTGCTTGAGCTGACCGTCATCGCTAAAGGGTGGAAGATCGCTCGTCACGATACGTCGGATGACAGCAATGCTAGGTTCACATGTAAGCCCCTGCTCCGGAGGCGGAGCACCTTCGCTAGAAGGGGCTTATGACAAGGTGCGCGCGTCGAGGGGGTGACTTCCCCACCAGTTTCCTCCCTCACCACCACCTCAGTCTAGCTCAAGCAAATAGTACAGAGTGTATTCAATTTTATTCCTAGTGTTTATGCAAAATGGTGGTCTGCCCCGTGAAAAAATAAAGCCAATAGCCTTGTCCCAAGACATCACCCACCCACCATTTCGGATTTGCCGTCATAACTCTTTCCCCAGACACAACAATATGAAGGAGAGCGTGGATTTAGGTATTATACGATCTTATAAACCTCCATGCCAAATTTTGTGTCTCAAAAAAATTATCTAGGGAGATATTAGAGAGTTTGTGAACTCCATCACACTTCAAACATTGATGTGCGAACCTCAGTTGACCGTATTTGCACCGTATTTGCACCCATAGGTTACACTTCTACTACGACCTCCAGTTCCCCCCAAGGACCCATTTAGCAGTTTGATATATGAGCACAGGTATTTGGAAGGTGTGTTCCCAGTCCTTATAACAAAGACCTCGTTGCTGACACTTCAGACCAGCCTATCCGGCCCTTGGGGACAAATGCGTTCCCGAATGGCAAGGGATCAGGTCTGTCTGTAGCGATCCCATTATTTAGTTATAGGATAACGTCTGTAGACGTTTTTGATACTGTGCATTGATGCAGGTTCATTCGCGGTACATTAACGGGGCTTTTTGGTGATTCTGATCTCCCCTCGATGTCACAATCTTAACAATGGAGACCGAGCAGGGTGTATCTGGACTGTGGACTGTGGACTGTGGGACTATGGACTTTGACTTTGGACAATGGTTAACAGAGAGAGGTCACCACCCGATCGTAATCGGAATGGCACGAAGGTCGAAGGACTATGAGATTGAAGTAGACAAGAGGCGGAATGAGGAACAAACCTCCTCATTCTGGTGTACTTAAATACTAAGGAGTGGCTATGCCTAGAACGTCCCGGAAAGGTAAAGAATGTAATAGAATCTCAAGGAAAGGCTGACGTGTTGAATGAGTAAGAAAATCATGGAACACATGAGGGGATGAGTAAGGAGTGTGTGGTGAAGGTGAGGCAACGATGCGATCGAGGGCGAAAGTTATGGGGACACGGGGTAGTTGTGGGAATGTGGGTGGATCCTGGGTTTGACGTATTGACTATTGTTGTGACATGTGGTGAGGTCATCACACTCGATGCAATAGCCAGGGACGGCACCTCTGAGAGTTGCAAGCAACTGTACCAACTATCCTCTTCCATTCCTCGAATAATTTGCTCCCTTTTATGGCCGGGGTATGGTCTTGAGCTGCGCAAGGACTCACTACTCCGGGATCTAATCCGGACTGCTAATGCTAGCTCCAATTAAAGGGAATGTCCCCTTGACTCAAATTCACAGGCCAAGGCTACCAAATTACACAGATTCTTCCGTTAATGCAAGTTTGAGAGGATGTTGGGGTTGTACCTTGATGCTTTGTCAGTGTCCTGGTCATCAACCCCGTTGAGGGTTTCATTGCCATCCGGCATCTTTTCTGTGAGGCTGAAATGAGCATTCTACTACTTAGGATGGGTTGTAGTTAGATAGGGTCGTCGCTTGCGAGGCTGGGTTTATTCTGCGGGGGTGGCTGGTGGCGGAGAGCACATGTTGGGTTGCGGCAGCATTTCGCTTCACCAAGGCTCTTAGATACTATATTTTAGCGAGATATACTGTTTCACTGCTAATGAAAGCTATTGGGCATATTAGGGGATAGAGATTGGCGTGGACTGGGTTGCTAGCGAGCGAGAAGGGATGGGGCACAAATACGGTCAAGCGAGGTTCACACGTCGATGTTTGGAGTGTGATGGAGTTCGCAAACTCTCTATTGCCAATGCAATCGCTTCGGGGGGCCAGTGCCACAACGTGTTCTCACGCTAATGAGACGACCGCCTTGCTTCAATCCCTCAGTTTCCCAATGTCATTGATGGTGACGGTTGCTGTCAGACTTTTCTTTGTCGTCTCTTGTAACTATGATATAGATCTATTAATCAATGAAGCGCAAGATGGTGTGCATTCCACTTGGTCATGCTCAACAGCTTGGGCCTGGAATGAGGTGTCCGTAGTAGGTAGGTAGGTAGGTAGGTACATCCGTGGGACCTTGTAAAAGATCGGATGTTTCTTTACCAGCACTTCGCGCTCTGGTATCTTCCGATGCTCGCATCATCCGATAGAAACCAACCTCTGAGGAGGTGATTGCGGGCGACTTGAACAGGTTCCCCAACCAAGGTCACCATAGCCTCATTCGAGGAGTTGGTGGTTATTCCGCATCCTTCCAACAAATCTAACCCTTTTTGTCCAGCTAACCCTTTATTCGGTTCTGGCCCCCATCTTTCCTTGTTCCCCCAAGTATCCCCACTCCTCCTCCTTCAATTCATCCTCCAACTCTCCCTGCTTCTTCTTCTCTAGAATCTCCTTCAATTATCTCCATTTTTCTTTTTCTCCACTCCCTCCTCCATGCCTCCCCACTTTCTTTCACATATCTTCCCCCCTTATCTCTCTTTGTTCATTGCTAAGTCTGCATGTCTTGAGGGGTTTTCATAGTGTGGGTATAGGTTGTGTACACTAGTTCTGGCAGCTCTTCGACTGTGTAGCTCGATCTCAGTGCTGCTCTGACTATGTGGATAGCCCAATCGTCGTGAGAGCGGAAGTTTCTATCCGGTCTTAATTTCTCTATCAGAGAGCACCTGATTCTCTCAGCGCCTGTGTTGGCCAGCATAGGACATTCAAACATTATGTGCTTGAGGGTTTCGGGACGGTTGCCGCAGTTTCTGCAAAGTCTCAGCTCCCTGGGAGGTCTCGAGTCTTTAGCTATCCACCTCATCCGTTCGCTGGCGAGTGCATGGTCCGATAGGAGCAGTTTCATGAGAGCCACTCGGTGGGATCTTCTGGTCACCGTGAGGTAGTGCCTGAAATATATGATTGGCAAGCAAATTTGCCCTCGATCTGTTTCGCAGGGTACAGCTCTTACTAGATAAGCTTTTGGCAAGTCCTGAAGCTTGGAGGCAAGATCCTCTTTCAGTGCTCTGGTAATGGCGGTTTGTGCATCAGTGATGGTTTGGGTTGATAGATTGTCAAATGAGGGGAGATCAAATCTGGCGAGTCTTAGCAGAAGTTTGCGAAGGCCAGCATACCAGCCTCTGGGTTCCCGGAGCTCAGACAATGTGTCTGCCACCCTGGTTGCCTTTTTGGCTAGGTGGGTGTCTTTGAGAGACCGGATGTACCCTAGGAACTTGACCACTATTGAGAGGCGCCTGTATGCAAGCGGCCATAAGCCAGTTTCGGTGAAGAGGAAGGCAGTGAGAGTGTGAGGTCAGGGAGTCGTTCTCACGGTTCGCCTTACCTGATGGGTTCGACGATCGCTCTCCGCTCCCCAAGTTCCCCTCGGCTAATTATGAATTACTAATGCTTTGACTTGCTTAGCCGAATACTCAGTCCAACGACTGCAAACATGACTCTTGTCAGGACCATAGCCAAATCAGGGTCTAGGAACCTATTCCGCGCATCTCCGTCTTATCTCCGGCTTATGTAAACAACTCCGCAAATCCGCCGGACCGAAATACTAAGCAAGACACTTACATAATCAGAACCTTGATTACCTCAGCCTTAGTCACCATCCCAGTTCGGCTAAGGGAGAAACCGATAACCGGACACGGCATAAGGGATGCTGGGTCCAGACCCTCCGGAGTTGCTCATGCCGTTCCACAGTCTTGCGCAGTCCTCTGTCTCTTGTACCTTACTTCTGTCTCAACTGCGGAGCTGCGGATCGCGCCATCGTTAGTAATGTTTGGACTTCAACCATAGCTTCTATCCCGTAGTACCTCTTGTATATAAACCCATCGTTGGAAGACCATCCAGTCTCTCCAACG
>WSTY01001218.1:0-11589 GCA_019633465.1 Tulasnella sp. 417
TGAGGGGATATCTAAAGATGGGATAGATTGAGGTCGTGCATTGGATGCGTCGCCGTTCCGGAGGATATGGTCGATTGTGGAACGAGATAGGACGATTCTGGGAGTCGTCAGTCCAGTTCGGAACCCACGTAGCGGAGTAGACTGACCAAGAGAGAGGGCCGGGGAAGGACGCTAAGTTGGGGGAGGAGGGGAAGAAGAAGAAAAGGCGGGAGCAGTCAGCGTGGGTTCGGATTGGCTGCATGATGGCTGGGGGTGTGCTCCGTTGTGGATGGGCGACGTAGACGCAGTTTGAAGGGGAGGACGGGAGGGACGATGGGAAGAGAGCAAGGGCGCGCTGCCACCTACTGTAAGACTCTGTGGCCTTACTTGCTCCTGGATGCATAGAAGCCCCCAATTGCAAGACTTTCGGGGAAGAGCTTGATCGCGAGTTCGACGTGTCCCATGGGGCAACAAGATGATTGCGAGCTTGGAGCGGTCATCGTGTTAGTCTTGACGGAGTTAGCGGTGGCCGATCTATTCCAGAAAGTTGAATTGAGCCGAAGGGGGAAGGATGGAGGTCGATTGCTGAAGACCGGGAGGGCTTGGTTCGGGGGGCCATTTTGCGAATCAGAGGGAGAAACTTTTGATGAAGAGCAACTCGACCTAGAGCATATCCGATACCGCGTAATTCAACCGGGATACGTGAAGAAGGAAAATGCTTACCCCGAAGATTCGTTTCATTCCGGAATCCGTCGTCATCGATCCCGAACGCGTTCACGCCGATACCAGCAACTGTCCAACCAGAAGTTCTCTCCATTGAGGGGAGAAGAAAGAGCGGGATACATACCGTGTTGAGCCTCGGCTTCTTCTTTCGGATTTACCTACGCGACCTTTCGGAAAACAATGAGAGAGATATTTTTCGAGAGCTGACGCCCCCCCGCCCCGGGACTAAAATTCAGATACCCCGATGTCGATGTGAACGGTATTGCTAGGATCTTTCAGTGAGAGGATCTTTGGTGGTTGTGATGGCTTCCTCTCCGTATTCTGGTTTTGGGACAGGAAGACAACGCGAGCCGCGAAGTCCATCGTGTGGTACTAGGCCAGACCGTCGTGGAAGAGCTCGTTTTGTACCCGGCTCTCCCCTGACCAGGACCTTGCCACTTTTACCCAGACCCGTTTGATAATCGGCTCGAATACATGATATTTTATCAGCGAGCTGCAGCGTTTTGACAACTCCGTAGCGATGCCTGCGAAAACTTCCGCTTTTTATGACTGCATATGAACGCCTGCTCAAGTGAACGACGCCGTTCTGGAGGAAGCGATGGCACCGAAGACTTTGCTGAAGGTGGCTTGTACTGGTTAAAGTGGAGTAGCTCAGCGGGACATGGACACGCGGAGCCGAGAGTGATGGAAATTTGAAAGTGCTCAGAGAATGAACAGATGGAAGTGAACAGATGGGAAGCGGCGAAGACGGGGACTGGCGGGATTAAAACTCGCGGCCTCGCCTGGACCCTGAAATGCAACGCCCCACAAAACGAACGCGTTACCTTTAATACAGTTGAGGTACTGGCTACCCTCAATAGTCGTGTAGCGCCCAAATTTAATGATACCACCCCGATCAATAGTCCAGTCGATCCATTGGTTCTCCCTCTCTGATCTCCGCCCACCCAGGTCTCGCCACCTTTTCCACCACGCCCCATCGTTGTTCGTCGTCCCAATCACCACCTCCACATCCCTTTGTTGGCGATTCCTCCATTAAAATGAACATGCAGCACACGGTTCTCTTCCACCAGCCATCCTTCCTATTCAACGTTCGACTGCGCTTGGCTTCGACGCGCGCTGCCTCTGACGTCCCTTCTACTTTACCCCAGCCTTGTACGAACTCCCTTTCCTTTCTCTATCTTACGACTCTGCTCAAATTGGGTCGACCTCAGGCTACTTCTTCATGCGATCGCTCGATGACGTTTTACCGTTTCAATTATCACGAGTCGCCACGGCAGGCCCTTCTTCCCCTCAAGACCACCACTACTATCCCTCCTTTCCTCAAGCCTCCTAGCAGACACCATCGAACTCAGCACCCCGACACCCGTGGTCATCAGAACGGCTTGATCTCGACTATGGCAGCGATGGAGGCGCAATAGCGAGATATCTCCAGCAGGAAGAAAGGGTCAGCCGGCGGTGGCTCCGCAAGTCCGTCGCAACAATGATTGGGGGATGGATGTAAACCGTGGATGGGGTGACGCAGACAATGAGTACGAGGCACGCTCATATGGCCATGAACGGTGGCACGTAAATGAAGGTCGGCATCGAAGGGACCGAAGGGAATCGTCGGGATCGTCCGTGGATGCCCTGGACCTGGCAGATTACTCTGGAACACTGGGGAGACGGACGGCGGTCATGGAAGCTTACCCTATGACAAGATCGCAGAGACGGGTTCCTCCTGTTGATAACTCGAACGAAACCTACTCGCGATATCCGACCCCGGCGACCGTGAACAGCCGCGTAGCGTTCAACCTCAATGATACCGCCCCGATTGACAGGCCGTTCTCTGCGCAGAGCATCCAGAGTCGTGGAACTCTCGGTAGCGATCGGTCCTTTGGCTCTCCTCCATCTCTGGTCTCCGCCCGTGAAGGTGTCGCCACGCTTTCCACCACCTCCCATGGTCGTTCATCGCCTCGATCACCACCTCCACATCCCTTTACTGGAAATTCCTCCAGGATGATGAAAAACCAGCGTCACACCTCTCTTCCACCCGCCTTCCCTACAGGTCCAAGGCCCGGGCAGCCAGCGATCTTCGCAGCCACAGCAGGATCGATAGATGGGCATTCAACACATTCCGATCCATACCAACAGCCCGGAGATTATGATATCAGACGGTTTCCCAAATGGTCAAGGGACTGGTACTCCAATACACTCAACGGCACGACCAAGAATGACGCGCCTACGTTCCCGAATACCGGACCACAGGAGTCAGACCTCGGCGTATGGCCTCCTCAAGCAGCCCCTACCTATCCCACCTACCCATACTCCTCTCAATATCCTCAATCCAGCACCCAAGATGTCAATTCTGGTTCAACTCTACCCTGGGGTAACTCCGCCTCTCACCTTACCAATCCGGATGACCAGCCACAATACGTGTCTGATTCAGTCAAGGAGGAGCGGATGCGGATGTTGGAGCGAGAGTTTGGTAATAAGAATGGGAAAGGGAAGGAGAAGATGGACGATGGAACTCAGATCGGGAGCGTGGATGGCCAAGGGGTGCTGATACCGTCGGGTCCACGCCGGCGAACGGCAGCTCGATGGACCCAGACGATTCTGGCATGTGGAGGTGCAGCGGCAGGAATCTACGGCGCTGTGGCAATCCACCCAGCGACGCCTGCCCCTCCCGCTGGCAAGCCCCCAGCGTACGCCATGTACGTTCCCTCCGTGGTCACGTTCGTTTTCATGGTCTGGTTCTTCCACATTCGCCCGTGCATGAGAAGCCGCAAACGAGGAAAACCTGACAAATACACCCAGAAGATGGATCCCGCTGGGATGATGGTCCTTCCGATTGTACAGGGCCTAGGAGGCAAGGGGAAGAAGAAAGGTGGAGATATGCAAATCGGAATGGCAGCTCTCGGTATAGGAGCTCGGCACCAAGTACATGTCATAGTAACCTGACCTTCATGACATTTGAACCTCTTGCTGCACGTGGTAATGTATGTTATCACCAACGTCTTAGGCCGCTACCGCATCGTCGCTTTCGATCAGATTCAATGGTTAAAGCCGCCTGATGCTGTCCACTTGGCCTGGCCTCCACTCCAGCAGGTCAAGAAACAAGTGGGGCCACTGGAGAAAGAATTGCGATGCCTTCAAGAAGACCGTTATCTCGAGAACCGCGCCCCGCATCACTGTCCATTCATAGAAGCCCTGCTTTATCAACACGTTCAGGGCGCTTGCGGGCCCAATGAGTACATATATCCGGAAGGTGTGACTGGTAAGGACCCATCTATAGAATACGAGTTCCCCAGAAGATAATCATGAGATGCGAGCGTCTAACCGCCTTCACAACTGAGGATAACAACGCCGCCTTTATGGTCATTGACGTTGAGAGCCCATCCTCCCTAGCCTATTGCTTCTCGGGCCCGCCCGATGATTATGGTTTTGCACCTTGCTATTCCATTGTACCCGGGCCCTTGGCGAGGCCTAGACTACTAGTCTACACACTGAAAGATACGGGGAAAAAGACTCCATCTCGAGCGCTCTAGAGGCGAAACAGCTCTTGAAGGCCCCTCGTATCGTACTTCTTCGGATTACCTATTCAGGGCTCAAGACATCTCAAACGTATGGATGGAACCAGTCTTCAGGGACCATATAGATGTTGCAAGAGCACCAAGATACAAAATTTGGACAATAAAACTTTGGCTGCACGAGTGACAAGGAAACGTAAATTTACACACGGGCAACCTTAAACGGTAATACCAAGTTCCGACTGCCCACAAAATCAAGCATAGCTACGCTCCAACATAAAGCTACCAGATCATCCCAATTCCGTTTCCAATTGACCGAGGGCACAGCATCCGTTGTTCTCGAAGATCGTAAAGGTCATAATTCCAGTCAACCCGTCGATTAAAATGAACGTATAGCCGATTGATCCCCACATCAGCGTTGCGGACAATGAACTCGGACTTCTCTCGATCCTTTCGAAGGTCCTCCGCAAATTCGACGATCCCGTTCAGGTCGTCGGATGTGAGAAGCTTGTCCCGATTACCATCACGGAGGGTGAGCTGTTCACCATTGATACCCCACTCTACGTCCTGGATTGTAAAGGCAACTCTTGCCTCCAAAGGAGCCCAGAGTTGGCAACTTGAAATGAAAATCTTTTGCTTCTCATGATCATTTTGGGTGCCAGATGCGGTCTTCCACACCCATAGCAGTGTTCTTAAAATGGCTGACTCTACCTGGAAATGCATGGCAATATCCTTAATCATCTCCGGCACCCATCCATGCATGGCCCGCATCGAGTCCACCGTCGCGTCCACCACCGCGTCTATGCGCTCCGCTGCCATGTTCAGCTGCCACCCTAGCTGCTGCCCCAGCTGCTGCCCTAGCTGCTGCCCCAGCCCCTGCCCCAGCTCCTGTCCCAGCTGCTGCACAAGCTCCCGCTCCAGCTCCCGCTCCCGCTCCCGCTCCCGCTCCCTCTCCCTCTCCCGCTCCTGCCCCAGCTCCCGCTCCCGCTCCTGCCCCCGCTGGAGCTCCAGCTCCAGCTCCTCCTCCTCCTCCAGCTCCAGCTCCCGCTCCCGCTCCCGCCCCAGCGGCTGCCTCAGCTCCCACCCCAGCTCCCGGCCCCGCTCCCACTCCCCCTGCAACTCTCGCTGCCACTCATGCCACTGCTCCGGCCACCGCTGCTGCTCCCGCTTCTCCTGCTGCCGCTGCCGCTCCTGCTCCCGCTCCTGCTCCCGCACCCGCACCCGCACCCACTCCGCTTCAGCACCTCCTTCAGTGCCTGCTTCAGCACCTGCTTCAGCACCTGCTTCCAGGCCCGGGCTTGGGGTCGCCCCAACCTAGTGAGGCTTCTAGAGGCATCCGACATAATGTGACTAGTAGCGGAAATAAGATTGCTTATTTCAGGTTGTTCAGTCCGTGCTACCGGGGGAACGGGGTTTTCATTCAGGCGGCGGTTTCCGTCGATGAGCGTATCCAATGCAAGCACGGCCTCAATCGAGACACTGACCAATTCAGGGCTGGATTCGTCGGGGTTCAATGATGTCAGAGGGTCAACATAAGACAATACAAAACCCGCGATACCGTCAATCAGGTTGACCAGCTCACAGTGCCGTATTTCAGTGGAGATTTCCGCTGCCCGTTTCAAGCATATGGTGTAACCCTGCACAACCTGTAGTTTAGATTGTATATCCCCCTGAACTGAGGGCAATACTCTTGTGCCACAGATCACAGCCTTTGATAAACCTCTGGCAAGGATAGTTCTGCAAATCGAAGCCGTTAGCCCCTGTCTGCTACACATCGTTGATTGATACCATACTCACTTGTCATTTCCCTCGTCCACAAGCTCCCCAAATGCACGGGATTGATCGAAAGAATGCTCGGCAGGGTCAGTATCGTAGAAAATCTTCGCCCACAGGCCCAGCAGGACATCAACCAGCTGAGATGTGTTCCCGCTTAAGAAAAACCGCGACAGTCCAGCCCATTGATATTTTGGGATGGCCCGACCCCGGCTTGTGATCGCTAGCAGGACGGCAATGTGAAGAATTAGTTCCTTGTCCTCGAATGTGTGCCACGAGTACTTAGTCGCAGCAAATTGGAAAGCTAGCAAAAAAGTCCCCCCAAAACTCGTTGACTGAAATAATTCGAGATTGGTGAGATCTTCCCGTCTAGCAGCATCCTTGGAGTGTTGGAGGAGGGCGCGACATAATATTAATCCCAAAAGCTCTGCCGCCCCCTGGTTACTTTCAGTCGGTCGAGAGTACCAGATATCGAACGCCTCGCGAGTTATGAAAACAAGGCGTCGCCGAGCTTCCGAGTCCTCAAATGCGAAATCATACGCGGTTCTCTCTAGACTGCATATGAATTGGGCTGCGACTATTTGGTCTGCGCGATTAGACGTTGTCCCAAGGAGCCAACCAGCCGCCTGTGCAACCTCTGCGTGCTCGGGAATCACAGCTTTGGCTGGCGCCGCTGAAATTATCGCAGTAGGCAGTAACTGCCTGATGGCGGAGGCAATGCTTGGATAGCGGTGGATGGTATCGCCAATCTTTCGGACCAGCTCTGGCGGCATTCGAACTAAGTAGTGTACGATGGCCCTCCCTAGACCCTTCCACCATGCAGAAGAAAACAAAAACTCGGTACGCCTCAACGCACCGGATGCAGCGGATTGATAGGGACATAGCGGAGAGGTGGCACCTGCGAGTATGGTTACACCACACGAAATTGCCCCACCGCCGGTAAATGCAATTACAACCCCTGCGACCGCCCGGTTAATAGGCGAAAGAAACAGGCACAACCCCGCAAAAAACAAGATGACAGAAAGCAAGAGTATATTGGGGAGGGATCGGATTATTGGTTCCATACGCCATTGCTGGACTCCGTTGAACCTGCGTTGCCGGAATCGGCCCTGCTCCTCCAACGGTCCCGTCTGTCCGGTTCGGTCGAAGCTCTGCAGCCATTCTTTCGCCATCATCGCACCCATCGCGGCAAGCAAGCTGCAGCTCAAGCTGGCGTAGAGCAAACAATTGATAATGACAGTATTGGACGACGGAGCAAATGGGGGAGAGAGGTCTGAGGGTAGAAGGGTATTGTTATCCGCCCTCGTCACGAGAAGGCGGAGGAGTGCATTGGTTTCAGTGAGGGGATCAGACGAAAGGCCTGACATTGTGAGAGAGATGAACGTTGTATTGATTGCGGAGAACAAAGCCGCCTGCATTTCATCGTGTGGTTAGCTCTGAAAGTCCTATTTTGCATCACAACGTGCGACGAAAAATTTTCAATCAGCTCACAAAAATTAGAAGCACGTCGAGGTTCTCGCTGAGGTCCTCGGTCATCTTGGTGTCGTGAGTGTCTGCTCGGCGGTCGTAGCGTTTCCAGAACTCGGTCGTCTTCTCTGTCTCAGGAAGACCCATAAGCTTTTCCGGATCATCGTCGAAGTCGTCTTGGTTGAGTCGCTGGGATGGTAGTATATAGATTTTTTTATATCGTATCATCGATGTATTGTTAGATGCGCGGATGGATGGGCAGAGGAGCAGAGAGGGAAGGAAAGGTCGTTCAAGAATTCCACCACTAGCCAAGATCGTTGGCACGCGCGAAAGGTGCGAGGTGGGCGTGGGGGTGCGCGGCTTTCGGGGCCGCTCACAGATGACCGCGTATGTCCGCCACAAAACGTTTTCAAGCAATAACGTCATTCCACAGCACTTGAAGTTGCCAACAAGGCAAGCCCGGCAGTGCTGTTTTCCTCTATACGAAGCCAACACGGGTAATCGGCGATTGATTCACCGAGAGATTCGCCAAGCTCGCTGTGACGTGAGAGTCGCAACAAAGAGGACAAACCTGGTCAAGCAGGTTACAGCGCACTCGACTTCCTTTGGCCACCAGCACGTTCTTGCAGTCGAGTCGCTGATAGTACTAAATGCGCAGAGGGTATTACTCTGTGTATTCGACCAGCTATTTGATTCAGCTGCATGGCCGAGTGAAAGTATAATTACTATTTACGGCTTTAAGAGGCAAGCAAGCTGCGGAAGGCGGAACGCCACCGGTCACTAACCTGCGATTCCTTATCTCTCATGCATGCAGCCCTGTTCACGTCGCCGTATTTTTGCTTGTGCTCCACGTCTCGAGCCACCGCCACCCGGGGGCTGCTGAGAGTGCCGAATTGAGGGGGGCGCATGAACACAACGCGAGGCACTTTGACCGCCGATACAGAACGGTGATTGAACGCCGGCGCCTCCATCGACAGGTCTTGGATTCGAGTTTTCACCATATAAGGCTGATCAAGCAGGGTTGACTACAAGGTTGTCTCACTACGTTGAGACTATGCGGCTTTAACTACTCCGGCATGCAGAAAGAGCGCCCAAGCCTTAGGGGTAAGGACTTGATCCCGCGTGTTCGACAAGTGCCCTGACGCACGGGATGATGGCGAGCTTGGAGCGGTCGTAGTGTTGGTCGACCCCATTCTGTAGGAAGAGAAGGCACCGAAGACGTTGTTGAGGTCTGCTTTTAGTCGCTAAAGTGAGTTCACTTAGATAAGTTGTTTGGAGCAGGACATTTCGTAGAGCCGACAGTCGTGAAAGTCGAACGCGCTTTGATGTGCGTAGGTCACAAGGTGAGGAGGTGAATATAGATATAGTAGGAATAGGAAAATGCAAGCTAACGCGTGGCTTGTCAGGGAACAGACCATAGAACCCTGAAATGTCACAACGCGTTCCCTCTAATACAGTTGAGGGCACCAACAGTGTGTGGTGTTCAACCCTGATGACACCACACCCCGATAGACAGGCCACTCTCTGCAGAGAACATCCGTAGTCGTGGAACTCTTCAGACCAATCGGTCCTCTGGTTCTCCTCATCTCTGGTCTCCGCCCGTGAAGGTCTCGTCACTCTTTCCACCACGCCCCCTGGTCGAACGTTCCTCGTCCTGATCACCACTTCCACATCCCGTTGCTGGCAGTCCCTCCAGCAAGGTGAACAACAAGCGTCGCACCTCTCTTCCACCCAGTTTCTCTCCAGGTCTTCGGCCCCGACAGCCAGCGACCAGCCACAACAGGATTCGATAGATGGGCATTCGACACACTCCGGTCCATTCCAACAGCCCGAGAATTATGATATCAGACGGCTTCCCAAATGGTCAAGGATTGGTACTCCAATACACTGAACGACACGACGCGCGAAGAATGACGCGACCAGGTTCCCAAATATCGAGGAGTCAGACCTCGGCGTATGGCCTCCGCAAGCAACCCCTACCTATTCCACCTACCCACGCTCCTCTCAATATCCTCAATCCAGCGGCCAAGATGTCAATGCTGCGTCAAATCTGCTCTGGGGTCACTCCGCCTCTCACCTTACCAATCCGGATCACCGGCCACAATACGTTTCTGATTCAGTAAAGGGAGGAGCGGATGCGGATGTTGGAGAGAGAGTTTGGTCACAAGAATGGGAAAGGGTAGGAGAAGATGGGCGGTGGAACACAGGCGGGGAGATTGGATGACGAGGGGGTGCTGAAAACGTTGGGTCCACGGCGTCGAACGGCAGTTCGGACGACTCCGGCAAGTGGTGCAGTCGCAGGAATCTATGGCGCCGTGGCAATCCACCCAACGACACCCGCGTCTCCAGCTTGCAAACCCCGAGCGTAAGTCATGTACGTTCTGTTCTCTCCGGGGCCACGTTCGGTTTCATATTCTGGATCTTCCACATCCACCCGTGCACGAGGCCCCACAGACGACGAAAAAAACGGACAAAGTAACACCCAGAAGATGAACCGCGCCGGAATGATGGTCCTTCCGATCATACTGGGCCTGGGAGGCAAGGGGAAGAAGAAGAAAGGTGGAGATACGCGGATCGGAATGGAAGACCGCCCGGGGAAGAAGCGCAAGAAGGGCAAAGGCGGACCCAGACCTGGACAGGGCGTGCAGGTCAACCTCATCTTCGACCCCGCCATGTTCGGAGGGGATGGCCTCGGAAGAGGGTCACGTCCAAAAGGTGGAGAAGACGACGAGTATCAAGCTTCAGACGAGGAGAGATCAACCGCGACCCGTTCCAATGGGATTCGGAAAGGGAATGTACCAGGTCCTCCAACTGAAGCACGATTGGACTCGGAAAGCAGCGAAGGAGCGGTTACAGCGGCAGTTTTCGTTGACGTCTTCGTGACGGTCATCTGGGCCGCTGCTGCTTTCTATGCTCTTTGCTTTGGCGCGCGCGACTGGGAGGCTCTCTGATTTGGAAATGGCCGATAGAGGGGGGAAGCGGTTGAAGAAGAGGACATGACCGAGAACATTGCCCTAGAGCGTGATCGCGCGTAATTCAACCGGAATGCATGAAGAGCTAAAATGGTCACCACGAAGACTGGTTCGATTCCGTCGTCATCGAGCCGGAACCAGTTCACGCCGATGCCAACAACCGCCCGACCACATCATCCCTCCATTTCGGGGAAAAGAAAGAACAGAACACATAGCATGTTGAGGCTTGGCTTCTTCTCTCGGATTTTGCCTTGATCTCCGCGAGCTTTTGGAAATCCTATGGCATGTGCTATGAACACAATGAGAGATCCATCGTTCAACCTAGAGCTAACGTTTCCCCCTCTCCTCCCCCCCCCGACTGATAGTGATATACCTCGAGCCGATGTAAGCAGTGTTGTTAGGATCTTCTATCGAGAGGGTCTTGATGGTTGTGATGGCTTCCTCTCCGTGTTCTGGTTCGGGACACAAGGGCGACGCGACCACTAGGGTTCAACGTGCGGTAGACGGTCGAGCTCGTTTCTACGCGGGCCCTCCCATGACTGCGACCTCGTCACTTCTACCCAACCCCGTTAGATAAATGGCTCAAATACATCGTATTTTCATGAGCGAGGGCCCGCGTGTTGGCGGCTTCGTGCGGATGCACGCGGTAACTTCCGCTGTTTACGAGTCGACTGCAAGCACGCTCTCCCAATTGGACGACCTGTCTCACTGTCTCTCTGTCGGAAACCATGCCACCGAATATTTTTTTGAGGGCGGCTTTACTCGGTAAAGTGGATTCACTTACAATTAGGTAGGTTGTTCGAAGCAGGACATTTCGTGGGGCTGGGAGTGATGGAAACTCGAAGGTTTGAGCAGTGACGATCGATGAAATGCACGGACTCGGACCATTCGCTTAAACCGTTCTCGAGCTAATGGCTTCGGATGTATTTCGGTCTGAAACCAACGGTGTTCCGGAAAAGATAAAGTGATGCGTGCCTGGCGTGAAGGACCACAATGATCCATCTTCCCGTCTGGAACCAAATCGGATGCATGGAGGCCTAAACGTCACAGCCTCGCACGAGACGGTATATATCACGTCTTGTGTACTGGCGCAAGCAACCGGCCCTGTTGCCTGACCAGGCGGCGCGGGTGCCCTACTCAGCCCAGGTTATGGAAACCAGAACCAAACT
>WSTY01001219.1:0-11583 GCA_019633465.1 Tulasnella sp. 417
TCCTGGTTGGGAAAACAGGGTTCCGCTTCGGCTGTCACACGCCACAGATAACGTTTCCGACCTTCCGACTCGTTCACGGAATATGGGTCACATAATCACATATTTGGTTAGACTGGGACGCGAAAAACCAGTCCAAGGGACACATTTTGTATCTCCCAACCACATAGTGCCAAGAGATACGAACGACGTGGTTAGATACATGTCCCCCAATTTGCCAATCACAAAACCACCTGGGACCGCCTGAAAATAGCGTTCCCTAATAATATATGGTTAGGCACTCTACAAAGGACAAGGGTTCGACGAATAAATTCTCTCCAATGTGGTGTCCTTATCCAGGTCGGGTTCCTTGTCATGCCTGGAACGAGGCAATGTGACATTAGAAGCGAGCACTTCAAATTCCACTGTTAAAACAAGACTTACTTCTGTCGAATGTGCAACTCAATCTTTCTGGTGGAACAAGGCTAGATTTTGGGACAGGTCTTCTGTCAGTGTCGGCGTTCGAGATCAGACCCAAGCCGAGAGACTCACAAGGGGTGCGAACGATCTGGGACACAACAAACAACATCTAAGAATCTCCCTCCAACGATTATTTTCCAAGTCCTCTCCTCCGATCCCCTTGGTATCGCACAGCGGGTCAGCCAGTCCTGCCTTTCGGAAATCGGTTTGCAACTGCAGTACAGCGTCTTGAGTTTCCTTATCGTCCTGTCGAACCAGCAACGCGTCGCGTGAAATCCAATCATGATCATTGACGATCTTCGGCAGCTCGCTATTCACAGCTCGGGAAGGGTAGCAGGAATCGGGCGAGCTCCGAACGGCTTCAGTGACGTTGTCGAACCACTTTTTGACGTCAAGGTAGTGCTCAATCTAAGGCGGTTAGGGAGAAGCTTGGTTAGTGACCGCGTTACATGACACGGGCGACCCAGCTGAACGCACCAAATCGCTAAACGTCATATATTTTGCAACCCTCTCATCGCACCTGGTACACAAGAAATTATTCTGGCTTTGGTCCGCGAGGAAATGGTCCGACGATTTGACCATTTTCGGGTCGAGTTTCAGATTCTCAAGTAACCGCGTTATCAGCTCTTGGCCATGATCAAGTGGTCGGAGTTGTTCCGAGAGTTCTTCCATATTGCAGCAATAATGGTATGACGAGCCGTGCCTGATAAAGTCGGGGAACCACCATATCTTCCTGCTGCAGAATTTGCCCCTACATAAGAACGCGGTCGTCCCGTAGGATAACTTGTCTCTTAGAACCTCAATTGAGCTGGAAATCCCCTCCATGGTTTCTGCCTCCGAGCTCCCAGGGGCGTTGTCCTTTTCGTCGGCCTCATTGGCTGGCGCGGTCGCAACGTTTTCGACGCTATCGACGATTCGTTTGAGGGAGTCTTGCCACCACCGACCAACGATAAGCCGGACTCCGGGTGCTGCTGGAATCCACTGATCTTCTTCCACGGTTTCTGTATCATTTTCGAGCAGAGGCTTGATCGTTGGGAGTGCAAAAATCTCTTCCGTTCCTGGTAGAAACGAACCGAGCCTGGGGTGCTCAAAAGGAAGGTCCATGATGTCCTGGCCGACTTGGCGATAGAACTTCCTTATCGCGTTTTCGCGGTTCAGTCGGCGCTGTATCTTCTCCCTCGCGAGCCGGTCGGCGCGGCTGGTTTGCAGAAGCGGCTCAAGTTTTGACTTGATGTTTTGCCAAACTGTGAGAGACGATTGGATATGTCGGTCGCGGTTTCAGTTCTGACCGTGGCGTTGCCACTCACTTTTTGGGGTGAGCTTCTGATCCTTCAGAACGAGATCCCTGAATGCCTTGTTAGACATTGGGAAGTCTTTTTCATCCCAACCCATATCGAGAAGCTTGATCTTGATGCTGTTTCGGTCAGAATATTCATTTAATCACTCGGGCGAAGGATAAGCCGAGGAAGGCGTCACCTGTCGAAACGGGCGTTCTTCTCCGCCGCGATATCACCCGCACGCGACGCAAGCTGGCCGTTCTTCCACTTGACCATGGCTTTTCCTGTCTGATAGAAGTAGCAACAATCACGGGTCAGTATGGTGCTTTCCAATTTATCTCGTTGCTGCACCTCAGACCGATATTCACGTTCCATCCTCAAAGTTGACAAGTAATCCACGGATTCCGCTTGAGAAAGGGCTTCATATTCCCGCCCAGCCTTCTTGAGGGCTTCAATGTAGAAATGACGTTCATTGGATTTGTGCATCCAGGTACGTCGGCGGTGGTAATTGTTTCCCAAACGCATAACTAGGCCGAGAAATTTCTCAGATAAGTTGCATCCAGTCGTTGCGGAACGACTTACCAGGAAAGCTATCGAAGAGATTTTCAATCATAGTCAATGTGCCGGGTTTCAGACCCAGCCCGAGATTCTGGCCAAATGCTAGATGCCACTGATTCGTCATTCTGATGCCCATATCTGGGTTGTCGGAATTTCATTGTTTAAAAAAAAGAGTATCCAACCTACTTGACGTCATGACAACCTGAACAGAAGCGAACCCGATGAAACCAGTCTGCTTTGGTACCGCGAGAAGTGCAGCCCTGGACGCAAAAGCGAGGAGAGATGGCTTAGGAGTTGGAGAAGGTCGAATAAAGGTGTGACATACAATCGTATAGCACTCAGAGGAGTAGAGCAAACAAACATATTGCGGTTCGTTCAGGTCGGTTGGACACTCGGGAAGGTCAAGAACCGAGGCGAGGGCGGTCTTCCATATGTGCCTAGCCCCTTTCGTCATAAGGATATCCCACAGGCGCTTGCTAGTCAGAGCTAAACGACGAAGGTCATGGGGGCCGAGATAAGAGCAGACCTAGTGAAGGAAAATGATCAGTTCGGTTCTCAAGGAACCCTTAAGATGACCTACTTCGGTGAAGATATCCACCGGCATGTTCATTAAATCTCGCAACTTCCCGCCCTTGCTGCTTCGTCGCGTAATGAGCTGGTTCTGATCCGACGTCGCTTTCTCCTTCCCTTTGCCCGATGAGGAACCGGGGTTCGAACCGAGGTCATCGCCCGCGGCTTTTGGCTTTTTGGACTTTCGACGCTTTGGGGCGGGTTCTGCTATTGAAAAGGAAGCGGGCGTTATGATAGCAGCCCCGGAGTGTGACCCAAGGTTTTTGCCCACTGGGTTGGTCGACGTCATCTATTTCACCGGCTAGTTCACCGTCGCTGGGATCAAAATCGAACTTGGTGTCCTTCCCTCGTGTGGTGACCATGTTGGGTAGAACAGGCTGAGCAAGTGAGTGGAAGGGGTAAAAAGAGTTCGTTCGCGTGTTCCTGGTTGGGACAACAGGGTCCCGCTTCGGCTGTCACACGCCACAGATAACATTTCCGACCTTCCGAATCGTTCGTGCGTCAACCATTGGCTGGTCTTTGCATTGGGACGAAAGTTGACGGGCTTCGTCCAAACCTAGGCTAAGGACTAAGGTGTTTCGTTGGTTAACGTTCACGCCGCCAGCGGCTGGGCAACGAACACCTCGCCCGACGCGTCGACGGACTCTACATGAAGAGTCAGACAAACCGACAGCAAGCCATCTGCTTGAGCGCTACGGAAAGAAACTCGGCCCAATGATTATGACCGTATACTAGCATCGCACGCTGAACACTGAAAGGACGTTAACGAGCGGCACACAGGCAATTGCCCAGCCTGCGCGACTGCCAACATTTCCATGATTCGAGAGTGTAAAGGATCAAGGGTAGTATACAATTTCGATCCCACTGACTGGCGATTGCGAGGAGATGCTATACTCAAACACTCGCTATAAAGGAGACTTTCATGCCATCAGTCATAAAAAATAGTCCTTCGATTCGAGAGCTAGGGAATCCGTCAAACAGCATGGGCTGTCCGAAGCGGCGCGTCCATGCACGAACATGGTCGCAGTAATCATCGAGGACATGGGTGGACGGATAAAGTCTCTCCAACGTCGTGTTGTTTTCCAAGTTGGGTTCCTTGCCGTGCCTGCTCGAACACCGAGAGCTATTATTAGCATATACTTTGATCACGGAATAAATATTGTTTACACAAGATAATTAGATGTCTCAGCCCGAGGTCTGCATTTTGTGAATAACGCTGCATTGCATCTGAGGGTCAATTTGCGTCCCGGGGTCGCATTCGCATGTGGTCAAAATGCATTTTAGTATTCGGTTTGAAGCGCTATCCAGTGATTTGCGAGGGTGCAATGTGCTCAAAATGCGGACAAGCGCACCGGCAATGTCTAGGGGTGTGTCACTCTTGCAGCTGTAGGATGGCCAAAATGCGGGGGTGCATTTTTATATTTATATGGGTATTTTGGCTGGTCCGTATTCTGTGTACAATGCATGTTTGTGGTGTCTCAACTATGTCTAGTGTTTTTCTCAAAATGCGAGGGGAGATTTCTTCATGGGTTGCGAACCTTCGATTACCGCGCAGCTGCGCTGCCACTTCAGTTTACCTGAACGGATTAAACATGGGATACACATAAAATCAAACTTCTACTCTGAGAGCAAGCTCTTGGGATACCCTAAACCATCACGAACACGGCACCCTCCCAAGCCGAGAACAGGTTAGAAAGGGGTCGGGAAGGTAAGCTGGGTGGCCGCAAATGGCACGTTCATGAGTTCCCAAAGCCAGAAATTTATAAAGGACAAGGACTCGTAGGAAAAAGGGTTGCCCTGGTTGTGTCATTTTTCAAGTCGGGTACCTTGTCGTGCCTACAACGATGCGAGAATTCGCCATTAGAGGATAATTTACATTTTGTGGACAGCGTTGCTTACTTCGACCGGATGTGCAACTGGATTCTGTTGATTGAGCAAGGCTAAAGTGCAACCAGAGCGTTCATTAGCCTCGGTCTATCAAATGAGACGAAGGTTCGAAAAAGCTTACATTGGGTGCATATGACTTAGGACATAACAGACAAGTTCGCAATCCCTGAAGCTCCCTCAGACCGAAAGCCTCTATCGAATTCAACCCCCGTGTGGTATCGTCCCCGAGGTCGATAGGCCTTTCCCTTCGGAAGTCATGCTGCAACTTTAAAACCGCATCTTTCGTTTCTTGACCATCTTGCCGAGCTAGTAAGGCTTTACCAGAAAGCCAATCATGGTCGTTGACGATTTTCGGTAACTCGTCGTTGGCGCCTCGTGATGGGTAGCAAGAATCCGGCAAGGTTTGGGCCGCTTCCGTGGCATCTTTGAACCACTTTTGATTATCGAGATAATGATTGGTCTAGGTCAATCGTCGGGAATTCGGTTAAAAATGAGGGTTTTAGCCGCAAATCCTACCCATCAGAACATACCAGATCGCTCAAATCCATGTATTTCGCGACCCTCTCGTCGCATCGAGTGCACAGGAAATTCTTCTGGTTTTGGTCTTGAAAAACAAACTCGGACGACCTGATTGTTTCAGGGTCGAGTTTCAAGTCCGCCACTAATTGCTGCACCAGATTTTGAACATCGGAGCCAAGTGGCGGTGTCTGGTTGAGGAGGTCGTCCACGCTTGAACATCTATGGGAGGACAAGCCGTGGTTGAGGTTGTCAGGGAACCAATAGATCTTCTTGCACCAATGGTCCTTGCAACGGAAAGCGCCCGTTGCATAACACAGTTTACTTCTAAATGTCTCAATGGAACCGAGGATTACTTCTTCCGGTTCGTTCTCCGAATCCAAATTTACCATTGCCCCATTTTCATTGTGGGACTCGTTAGGTCGTGCCATCGTGCCACGCTCCAATTTTTCCATGAGTTGCTCGAGAGTATCTCGCCACCATTTAAGAATGATATACCGGACGTCGGGTGCCGCTTCGTGCCATTGTTCTTCCGTAACCGTCTCCGTATCGCTCTCCAGGAGTGGCTTGACCGACGGGAGCGTAAGAACATCCTCAAATTTGGGGAGGATGGAATTGTGCCTTGCGTCTTGGAACTGAAGGCGCGTGACGTCTTGGGCGATCCCATGATATAATTTGCGAATGGCGCCTTCACGGTTTCTTCGACGCTGAATCTTCTCACTTTTGAGACGCTCGTTCCGACTGTCCTCCAGATGTAGCTCGAGCTTCTGCTTGATGTTTTGCCAGACTGCGATAAAAGCGCGGTAGGGTCGTTAAGTGGCTGTGGTTTTCCGGCTCTTCTGCGACTTACCTTTTGGCGTGAGCTTCTGGTCTTTCAGGACAAGATCTTTGAACTCCTTCTTATGCATCGGGAAGTCTCTCCTCTCCCAACCCATCTCAATAAGTTTGGTTTTGATGCTATTGGAGTGAGACATTCCCCGTTCGTCCATCATCCTGGTCGAAAAAGGAAGCGAATAGATGCATGATGTACCTTTCGAAGCGGGCATCCTTCTCCGTTTCTATCTCAGTTGCACGGGAATAAAGTTGATTGTCCTTCCATTTCATCATTGCCCTTCCAGTCTGAAAAAAAGAGAAAAAAAGAAAAAAGGGGTAAGCTCCAACTACCAAATTGGTTTGAATTGAGGTCCCGTCAGAGGTAGACTTTCGAACCTCAAGCTTATAGTCCCGCGTTATCTTTAATGTCGATAAATATCCTTCAACTTCTCCTTCGGACAATGAGTCATATTCACTTGCAGCCCTATTGAGGGCCTCAATGTGGTAACCACGCCGGAAGGAGTATGATCGCATTACTAACACGTAAAGTGTATTGAAAAAAAATTGCATTCAGTGATCCTAGACAGACTCACGTGTTCGACTGTTGAAGTAATCCTGTATCCGGGATAATGTGCCCTCCTCGATTCCTAGTTCGCGAAGGCTTCGCTGGCTCTGGCTCTGGGACCATCCACCTGCCATTCTGGTGTCCCATGTTTGGAGCGATGAGCAGACACTTTTGCTTGAAAAATTCACACCACGTACTTGGATTCGTAACAAGTCGAGCAATAGCGAACCCGATGGAACCAGTCCGCCTTGGTACCTCTAGAAGTGCAGCCCTACGTCCCAAAAGAGGCAGACAGTGGGTTATTAAAGCTGCAGAAAGGCCAAATAGAGGTAGGACTGACAATTGTATAACACTCAGAAGAATATAACAAACAAACATATTGCGGTTCGTTCAAGTCGGTCGGGCATGGGGGGAGATCGGCAACTGAGTCGAGGGCAGTCTTCCATATTTGCCTCCTCGTGTTCGTCATAAGAATATCCCACAAGCGCCTGCTAGCAAGCGCGAGACGACGAAGGTCGTAGGGGTCAAGATAAGAACAAATCTAGCCGAAGTACTTATCAGCTGAGTTCCTTCCACGAATCCTTTGAGTAACCTACTTCGGTAAATATATCAACTGGCATGTTCATTAGATCTCTTAGCTTCCCGCCTCTACCGCTACGCTGAGTGATGAGCTGGTTCTGAACCAAAGTGGTTTTGCCCTTCTTTTTGACGGGCGATGAACCTCGTGTGAAAGCCCGGTCGTCTTCTCGATAATTGGACTTCTTCGTCTTTCGGTGTTTCGAAGCAGGCTTTGCTATCAGAGAGAAAAGCGGAGTACGGTCAGGGAAGTCCGCTCGAAAACAGCTTGCGACATGCAGCTTTGCCCACCAGGTCGTTCGATATCCATTTCATCGTCAAATTCAGCTTCACTTGTGTCCATATCAAACTTGATCTTCTTTCCTCTAGTTGTTACCATGGTGAGTTGGACGGAGTGGAGAGAGTGATGAAGGGTGGGGCAGGTGGTTTGTTCGTGCAAGGGAGGGTGGTGCACCTTCGGAGAAAGGATCTTTTCGGCGACTCTTATGTTGCTCCCGAATTTATCGCCTCACGATCTTGGCAATAGTGTTGACTGAATGGGTTTCTTTGATTGTGGTGCAATGGATGGGAAGATCAGAATGTTCTCGTCGAAAGAGAAGCTTCCAAAGTACCCCGTCGCTGGCGACCTCACGTATTCCGCGCGGCGCTGGTGTCGATCGCGAGGAAGGACCAGAGGAACGAATCGGCCACCAGGGCAATGCAATACGCACGCAAAACGCACAATCAGGTGCTGAAAAACATGCGGTTATAAACGGGTATGATCACAAGAACGTTCCAAGGAGACGTCGACGCTACTTCTACGCTGAAGGGAAGCTCGCCAGGCGCGCCGGCCACCACAAACCAACGCGAATGGGGCCCACCGATTCGAGAACCTAAGAACCCAGTAAATGGATTGAACTAAAGAAATTAAATGAGCCCTAATCGCACGAGCACATGGGTTCCAAGGATGGAGTGGTTCCAACCTCGTGGCATCCACCCAGTCGGGTTCGTTTTCGTGCCTGTAAAAAATGCGAATCGCCATAGCTTAGATTACAGATTCATGCAACAGCTGGCACACTTCCGCCGAATGTACACCTTGATCTCTCAAGTTGGGTAGATCTTGATTTCGGGTTAGTTTGAAACTCGGGATCGGGCTTCGGCAGATGAATTCCCAACCCCCTCAAGCTTCGCTACGGTTTCACCATGTTTTGAATTCTGTGCCTGCAAAGCAGGCTTCGCCTCAAACGAAGTGCACAGGTGAGACCTTATTTCTATTTATTTATTTTTTGGGCCATGCAGGTCGGGCTCCTTAGATGTCGACAGTCGAATGCAAAGGATCAGGATCCAGTGAATGATAGATCTTTCGTCACCCCTTATGTACTTCGTTAATGCGACGTTTACCTATCTCCTCGTAAAATTGAATTTCATAGTAGTTTGCGGTCCCGCTTTCGACGGATTTACGTCATCTCTACACACGTTCCACCTTCGACAGGCACCAATATACACATAGTGTCTCGTGGCTCTTATTATAGAGAAGTTGATAGGAACTGAGAGGTTTTAATGCATATCTACCGGGTTGGTTGAGGCTTTCTTGATACTGATCTTTGGGTAAAGGTGGTGGTGCTTTCTCGACGGTAGCCGTCGAGTACCGATGAGCAATTTCTGCCACTACATCTTCCTTGAGCAAATGAGCATTTAATAATCATGAGAGACCCATAAATATCCAACTGCCATCGTGAAGGAAAGTTTTCGGGATACTCCAAACCAACGCAAAAGCCATACTCCCCAGTCGGGAACCGGGGAGTCTAGCGAGGAAGTTGGGTGGCCCGAAATGGTGCGTGTCAGACTGCCAAAAAGGCCTAGCCATTTACACCGGACAAGGGTTGAGAGACCAGAAGGAGCCCACTGTCGTGTCGTTTTCCAAGTCGGGTATCTTGCCGTGCCTGCAACGACGCGAGAAAGTGGCTATTAGCCGATAGTTTACACGTCGTAGACAGCTTAACCTACTTGGACCGGATATGCAACCCAAGAATTCTACTTGAGTTAGGCTAAAGTTCATTCAGCGTTATGATTAGTCCCAGTCTACAGAATGAGTCAGGGATTAAAAAAAGAAAGGAGAAGCTCACCAGGGGTGCGTATGACCGAGGGCACAACGAACAGGTCCGAACACCCGCGAAGAAAGTGTCAAAGAAATCCTGATCGAACTCACTCCCTGTTGAATCATCCAAGGGCTCGCCAAGATTTTCCCTTTGAAAATCTCTCCGCAAATTCTTAACCGCTTCTTTCGTTTCGCTATCATCTTGTCGAGCCAGGCGTGCGTCCCGAGAAACCCAATCATGGTCGTTGACGATTTTCGGTAACTCCCCGGTTACGGCTCGGGATAGATACCAAGTATTCGGTGAAGTTCGAACTGCTTCTGTCGCATCGTTAAACCACTTTTGATGCTGGATGTAGTGTTCAATCTAAGGGGAATTCGGTCAATAACGAGCTTTTACGGGCGAAAACTAATCCACCCGAATGCACCAGTTCGTCCAGATCCATGTATCTCGCAATCCTCTCGTCGCATCGAGTGCATAGAAAGTTCTTCTGGTCTGGGTCTCCAAAGACGACATCAGACAACTGGACTGTTTCGGGGTCGAGGTTCAAGTCCTTCAACAACCGCCGTACTAGATCTTGGCCGCCAGAGTCAAGTGGCTGCATCTGACTGAGGAGCTTGCTCATGCTTGAACAGCGATGGAATGACAGGGCGTGTTTGATGCTGTGAGGGAACCGATATAGATACTTGCAGGAAGAGTCATTGCAACAGAAGAAGGCCGTCGCAGAGAACATTTTGGCTCTTAAGGCTTTGATGGAGCTGAGGATCGCTTCTTCAGCGTCGTTCTCCGAGTTTGAAGTCATCGTTCCCTTATCCCTGTTGCCCATCTCGCTGGGTTGCGCCGCCGCGCCGTGCTCCAAGCCGTTGGCGAGTAGCTCGAGAGTGTCTCGCCACCATTTAACAACGATATACCGGACGTCGGGTGCGGCTTCGACCCATTGGTCTTCTGTAACGGTCTCCGTATCGCTCTCCAGTAGTGGCTTGACCGACGGGAGCGCAAGAATCTCCTCAATCTTGGGTAGGATGGAACCAACGCTTGAGCCCTTGAACGGATGACCCATTGTTTCCTGAGCAATTTGATGATAGAACGCGCAAATGGCGCTTTCACGATTGCTTCGACGCTCCATTTTCTCTTTTTCGAGACGCTCCTTCCGACTGTCTTCCAGAAGCTGCTCGAGTTTCCACTTAATGTTTCGCCAGACTGCCATAAAAGTCGGAGGAATCACTAAGGGCTGTGGCATTACTGCTGCAACGCAACTGACCTTTCGGTGTGAGCTTCTGGTCTTTCAAGACAAGATCTCTGAACTCCTTGTTGGACATCGGAAAGTCCCGACTCTCCCAGCCCAATTCAACAAGTTTGGCTTCGATGCTATTTGAGTGAGATGTACCCGTTTAACAATCAAACGGATGGGTAGATGAGGCGATGCATTATGTACCTTTCAAACCGGGCCTGCTTCTCTGCTGCTATATCGTTTTCGCGGGAAGAAATTTGCTCGTCTTTCCATTCCATCATAGCCCTTCCGGTCTGGAACCAATGATGATTAACAGATTGTTTCGAATCGAATCTAGCCAGGAGTAATGTCCGAACCTCAATCTTATAGTCACGCCTCCTCTTCAAAGTCAATAGAAATTCACCAGCCTCCTCTCCAGAGAATGCTTCATATTCACTTGCGGCTTTCTTGAGGGCCTCGACATGGTAGCTCAGTCGGAATAGGTATGACGGCATTACTAACCAGAGAACCATGTTTGAAAAAGAAACTAGCATTCAATCATGATGGAACGACGCACAAGGTTGACTGTCGAAGTAATCTTGTATCTGGGATAATGTGCCCTCTTCGATTCCTAGCTGACTAAGGCTCCTCTGGCGCTGGCTATGAGTCCATCCACCCGCCATTCTGATGCCCCATATTTGAAGCAATAAGCGGGCATGTTCGTAGGAAATAATCCACCCCACTTACTTGGACTCGTAGCAAGTCGAGCAGAAGCGAACTCGATGGAACCAGTTTGCCTTGGTACCTCTAGAAGTGCAGCCCTACGTCCGAAAGCGGCACAGAGAGAGTTAAAACTGGAGGAAGTTCAAGCTCCACATAGGACTTACAATCGCATAACACTCGGAAGAATACAGCAGACAGACGTATTGTGGTTCGTTCAGGTCGGTCGGACATTCGGGAATATCGGAAACTGATGCGAGAGCAGCCTTCCAGATGTGCCTAACCTCTTTCGTCATAAGAACATCCCAAAGTCGCTTGCTGGTAAGAGCGAGTCGGCGAAGGTCGTAAGGCCCAAGGTAA
>WSTY01001221.1:0-11566 GCA_019633465.1 Tulasnella sp. 417
AACATTAATGGATTGCGCTGTCACATTGACTGTCTAAGTTGTCACTGGTCGCGATATAAGTGGATTATTACGCCGAGTAAGCTCAATCCGGGATCTCGAAGTCGGTGGCTATGGATATGGGCCTCACGTCGCCAGCCAAGGTCTAGAATCTATTAGTCAAGATTTCCTCGGTTCTTCCCCTCGGACGCCGGGGGATTTCACATTGAAATTTTGTTCTGAGGGAGGGAGGGAAATCTCGTGGGGCTGTCAGGGCCGAAGTTTTGTCTCAAATTCCAAGCTGCAAAAGAGCAACGCGAGTGGTCTTCACATCTGGGGCCCGGGGTAATTCTGTCATTTCTAACGTTCTTTCTAGCAGTAATCACTCTTCATTTACCTTTGCATTAAGTTTAAGAAAATATTCCATACGATTAGAGCGACCCGCAGCTACGTGGCGTTGTGGAACAAATCCTTCCACGCTGGATTGGGATGTGATTAAGAATCCAATTCTCCTGGAGGAATTCCATGCTCGCCGTCACGATGTCGAGCATATATAGATGGATGATTTGGGCTTGAATCCTTATGTGAAGGTGCCAAGGCGATAGGGAGTAAGCAATAAGGAGAAACCAACGGCTCGAGTGAGGGGTAACCCATGAGCCTTCCAGTTCCTGCATGGCTTGAAATTTGTGGGGGGATCGCTTGGTATGATTTACCCAATTCTCAATAAGAGTGCATCAAATATTATGGGTCCTAACAAAACTGACATTCCCTGCCCTCATGCCAATCCCACACCACTAATGTAGTTAGGAGCATGCAATGCGGTACTAAACATACGGGTAGCGATTCAGAGACACCCCCCAAACTCCGACGTTTCGCCCTTTAAAGTAAAGCAGGAAGCAAGCTTTTGGAGAATTTGATTCTTCATGTGGCGATTGTAACCTGAGAAGATCGACGAACAGCCGCCGCAGAGATCGTACATAAGGTGTCCGTCATCCCTACGGTCCAACTCCTCCAAGGGATGAAGGAGGAGACCCTTCAATCTCTCGTCCTTTTTTTCGCTTTTCCACGTTGGTCCATCTCGTGTCATTCCACAGTCGAGCCGGCAATCCCTTCCCCATCCCGAAACCCCAACTTCGAAGATCAAAGCTTGCAAGTTTCCTCGGCCTATATGGACCCTCCACTGATCTTGAGGAGACAGCTTTTGAAAGGCCTTTAGTGTTTTAGGGCTCGCGTCCTTCCATTCATTTGTGGCCAGGTGATAGAAAGGAAGAGGGAGGAATTGGGGAAGGCCACAGACCCTGGCCCAGTTGATGATTTGGACCCAACTCCGTATATCGGAGCTACTTCTCCATATCCTTATCCTTTTGTTTGGTTGTTCTTTGGTCGGCAGAATGTTTTCGAGAACGCTAATTGCCCTGTCTGCGACGTCGTCGAATTCGTACTTCTTGGCGATTTGAGTGACCCCCATGAGGTTCTCCCGCCCTAGATCCTCTGAAATAGGTAGTTTCGCGCAGTCCTGTGGAAGCAGAGCATCCAGAAGAAGGTGGAAATAGCGGGCCCTGTCGTCGAGCACGATCACCGGAGCTCCCTCGAACACAAGCTGCCCATCCGAAACGCCACCCTCGGTCTCACTGGAAGCCGTCGGCTGGGGAAGGCCCAGCATATCCTTCATCACTTGACTGCGCTTGATCAAGATGCTTTGAAAAACACGGAAAGCATTGTCCTGCGCAATGAAGACTACGTTGCCATCGTCGTACCAGTGATGAGGGTCCTTGCGATAATGTGATCCTCCTATAATCACTGGGGTCCGGGGATCTTCTGACGCGGTGATGCAGTTTTCCGGATCTGAGTCTGAAAACATGGCTCTGGCTCGGGTTTACTAAAGATACATTCATCAATTCCGGAATGCTGATCGATGGGCATCCACAAACTGCAGAGTCCTGGCCGCGATTCGTTCTACTCACCTAATGACAGATGGTGCTTTACTTTATACGTTTGGTCGAGGGTGAGGATTGGCATGGTGGAGTCACATCTGCGATCGAGACGGGAGGCCGTAAAACCCGACGGATATCGATCCAGCCACTCGACGCATCTTCCCGGTATGAAGGCACAACTCTCCTCCATCTTCTGCAGCTATGAGTCTACCAAGACCATGTGAGCATCTCACTTAGGTGACGCTAGTCTCCCCTCGTTTCACGACGTGATGAACGCGTATAAGGGACGAGATTTCTTGAGGGGCCTTCCTGCGGCTCTCAGGGTACTTGCGACGTTGTCCCCTATACGTTTCGAGGTTTTACCGACTCGCGAAAGGAGGCCCTGCAGTCATGGCGGTGGGCAATAGCTCGAATAAATGGTAACCATAAGTAATTGGGATACTGGATTTTAATTCCTTTCGTTTCGATTTGCTGAAAGAGCGTTTACTGCCAGAATATAGACCTCATGCAACGGCCGCTCGCGTTAACTTTGTTTAAGTTGGGGTAATTGAAATCAAAAGAGGCCTGTATGGTCTCAAAGGGCGTCATAGCCAGGATTGGTTAACCTAGGGGCTTGATAAATAGGTGATTCAGTCGTATAGAGAAGGAATCGAATGAATGCATAAGCTGGGAGCGATGGCAGAATATGAAATCCAAAATAGAATTCAGACCAAAATCACATTCGATCTCAAAGGGATGGCGATCTCGCACCCTGCATTTTCACCCCCTGGCAATAAAGATGGCATATATCAATTCCAGTCGATTTATAGAGTATGGCATTACTCGTTCAAGCTAAAAATTTCTCCGAGTCTCTTTCGCAGGTCTCGCTTCATGCGGCGGTTTGCGTCGATAAACTCCTGGCGGCAAGTGTTGCAGATGCTAGAGAGCGGAATCGCCTGGCGATCATCGGCTCTTTTCGATAGTTCTTCCAACGGGTGAAGAAGGAGGTTCGTCCACCGCTCTTCGTTTGAATCCGCGTCCCATGCCTTCCCTTCGTACCCCATCCAGCACGAGCGGTCCCTACTTGGACAGCCCTTCTCCGGCCTATAACATCCAACGCAATTGTTCTCCCAGCGCGTAACGGCAAGTTTGATTACCTCCGATTGGAGTCTTGCCCTTCCGTGTTGGATACGGACTTGATCCGTAGGACGAAGCCGCTGGATCGTTCGTAGGTCGATGTTGTGAAGGCTCCATTGTATTGTGGTCAGATAATAGAACGCCAAAGGGAGGTACTGGGGCAAGTTGCAGCGGAGGGCCCACTCAATGATGCAAATTGGGTCTGTTGGTCCTGTATAGACTGCCAGATCATTATCCGCAGTGGGTAGGATTCCGTCAAGAATGGCCACGGTTTGAGCCATTACGTCATCTACACCATACTTCTGTGCGATCTGCACGAGACCGAGGAGCTGGCCCCAAGGTGTTTCCGACGAGATGGGTGGTGAGGCACACGTCTGAGGAAGGATCATGTCCAGCAGAAGGGCAAAGTCTCGAGCGGGGTCTGCTAGTGATACGACAGGGACACCGTCAAACATTGACTGCTGGTTGGGAGGACCTTGGTTGTCCTCCGGTGGTTCGTTTGGCTGGGGGACCGTCAACACTATCGCCATGACTTCACTTCGTCTGATTAGGAAGCTTTTGAACACGCGGAATGCGGAATTTTCCACAGTAAAAATTATGTTGCCGTCATTGTACCAATGCTTTTGGTGTTTCCGGTAGGAGGTCCCATCGACGGTAATTGAGTTGGATGAGTGTGACATTTCTTGGAAGGACTGGTTCACAGCATGAATAAGCGAGAGCCCAGTTTTATGATTATCCGAGCAGGAGGCAATCGCTCACTAACCTGTTCCTCTGGTCGGGTGTTGTTGCTGGGAAGTGGATGAAACAACGTTCAGGGTTGCTGTACATTCGACGTGCGAGTGATCATAACAAAGTTGTGTATACACAAACCATTCGCGTCACTTGCCCATCGCGAGATCGAATTAATTCTCTTTCGTTCAAGACTTTTTGTACGACTACTAGCCAAGAGAAATAGGCTTGGGAACTTTAGAATGGAAGCATTAATTTAACTGGGGGTAGACGGCAGTCTGCAAGCACATCACGTCGGCGGCTCTCGGCCGACCCGAGGGACCTCCCAGCTGGCCAAGTTTTAGAGCCTCCCAAAGTATAAGGATCAACTCCAGAACCAGCCGCCACTAGATGAAACACTCGGTAAATGAAGGCCCGTCAGTGGCTGACATTAGTGAGAGTGCGCTCATCGAAAGGGGCAACCGATCTAGTATAACAGAACGAACTAATCCAAGAGCTCATGAGTCCTCAATGCTTGAAATCTAGTGACGAAGACAACACCTGCGAAGTCAGGCAGTGCGCCGTACATGTACCCTCGATTAGATGGGGACATATATACACCGTTAACGTAGAGCTAAAACTACACCTATATACCATGCATATTTCCTTAGAGGCTAACTCCTAATGGGGAAGATTCATCATCGAGGGTGAAGAGATCTAAAAGCTCTTGGGCAATATCGCGTATCATCTTGCTATTGGCTGAGGTAAATTCGTCCCGGCAAGCGGCGCAGAAGTGGTGAAGAGTGGCCACTTCGTAGTCAGCCCTCAACCGTAACTCCTCCAAAGGATGAAGCAGGAGGTTCGTCCACCTCTCCACGTTATGCCCGTGTGGCCACGCCAGCCCCCCGTATCCCATCCAACAAGTATACCGTCCATCTGGACAGGTCTTCTTTGGCTTTGATCCCCCAATAAGGGAGTTTTCCCAGCGCGGCATCGCATGTTTGAGCACCGTCGCTTGAAGTCGCGCCAGCCCTTGCTGCGCACGCAACCGATCCCGACTTGAGAGCGATGCCATCGCCCGGGAGCTAGCCCCGTCGGTTTGCCATTCCCCCGTGACCAGGTAGTAGAATGCCATAGGCAGAAACTGATGGAATTTGCAGTTCCGCGCCCAATGGATGATGATTGCGGCCTCCACGGGGTTCTTCACCCGATGCGGTTGCTGGACCGTAGGGAGGACCTGCTCCAACACAGCAAGGACTTGGGACACCACGTCGCTTACTGCATACTTCTGTGCAATTTGAGCGAGTCCAAGAAGCCTGAACCATCGTGTTTGGCGGGAGAAAGGAGTGGTCGCGTAAGATTGGGGGAGGATGACGTCCAACAGAAGACTGAAGTCCTCAGCGCCGTCGTCGAACCGGATTACTGGGGCACCGTCGAATACCGTTCTGCGAGATCTTCTAGAAGATCCTCCGTAACCTGGGTCCTGCGGTCCCTGGGTGGCTCTGCCCAGAACCGATTCTATCACTACACTCCGACGTGTCAAGAAGCTTTGAAAGACACGGAAAGCCACCTCATCCACAAGTATAATGACATTCCCGTCCGTATACCAGTGTGTTCTGTGTTTCGAATAAGTTGTTCCGGCTATCGTAATGGATGTTCGGTCCTGTGAGTCTGGTGTGGAAGTGGTGAGGGTCATCTGATGTTGCGTTTAAGCGAGCCTAGAGTTATGAGCGGACGTCAGTCTTGGGGATCTAGGTAGTCGTAAAAATTCTTCAGTGGTTGAATGGTTTGCTACGAACCTGGCGTTGAGGGTCGTCGTATGTGAAATGATGGACAATTGGGTACGTGTGGAAGAAGGCCGGCTTTCTTTCGCACCACGTGCGCACAAACAACCCGGTATGACACCGACCCGTTCCCTAGCAATATCAATCGTCTTCGTCATAGTTCCAAGATGCCAGCAATTATCGCTCACTACATACGATGATAAAGATAGGCACGCGTATATAGTGCGGAGAGTTGGACTGTTGGAAAAGACTGCTGGGTTAATTCTTTTCAGGGAATAAGCCGTCCGTTCGCTCCAACTAGGGCCCCACCAAGCTCGGATGCGGAGGCTTCAAAGGGTGATGAGCACTGCTTTAGTTCTCCTTGTGCGTACACCATAACGGCGGTATTTTTTTTGACCCTCGTGCACGTAAACACTTCCTCTCTCCTGTACTTTGGATCCTCATTGCCCCTCACCATCGTCCTCAGGTTCCGACCCTCTCGCCCACTTCCCCTCCCCTCCCTCCCTCTTCACCTGGATGTTTTATTTCACTTCGTTTCTTTATTTCTGTTGACTGATATTCCCCGTTAACCTGCCTGTTTCTAGCAGACGGCTTCCAGCTCCTCGGCGATGGGCGGGAGATTCTGGAATCGATCTTCCCAATTCCAGCAGAACCCACCCACGTGACTTCGCACCTTGGCCATTGGCTGACACTCTCTACTTAGTCAGCCCCGGTTTGGCCAGCGCCGTCAGGTACGCTGATATTGCTTGCGCAGGGCCATCTGCCGTTGAGCCCAAGACAGCTATGAAGAGTTATCCAGGCAATTATGCAGTCCTCCGACCCCACCCCCAGAATTATTTACTCGCAACAAAGCACTCAGACCTCGCCAACTGTCCCTTCTCCAATGCGCACTCGCTCGACAGGTGAAAGACAGCTGGGCACAGGAGAGACGACGGAAGTTCATCGACCTCCATTAAGCAGCCCAGCAATCTTCAGTCAGTCGGGCTTCCAATTCACGTCAGTACCTCATCCAGCAGAACCCACCCAGGGACTCGGACGGGATGGCAATCCTTACGCCCACCTTCCCCCCACACTCGCCGCGTCTTCTACGGCTCCGTCATCGTCATTTCCGGCAACGCCAGCAACACCATATCTAGGTCGGCTCCCTACTGGACGTTCACATCAGCTTGCTGTACCCCACAATAGAGAGGACCACGGACAACGAACTGCAGGCTTATTTCCCAACTTTCAGTTCGCCTTTGATCCACCTTCAGAACCTGTTACCGCTCCACCGTCGCCGCTTGGGAGGGAGGGGTTGACGGCTTCGTCATCATCCGCTCCGTCCTCGAACGGCACAGGTTTGGCGGTGCAGGGGATTCCTCCGTCGACTTCCTCATCCCAGAGCTGCGACGATTCACAAAAACCTGGTTCGTCCGTTCCATCCCCTCCAAGGTCGCCATCCGAGATGCGGAGAGGGTTCACTGCATCAACCGGCAGGTCGGAAAGGTATATCTGTCTGAATCCTGCGTTCCACAGTTCATTATTAACGTTTGTTTTCAGACCGGGTGCGCGGCTCACTAAGTTTCAGGAAGTTGGTGTTGACGAGGCTATCGAGGAGCCGAATACCGCGGAAGATGAGGACTCGCCGTTCGCGGAAGTACGAGCATCGGTGTCAAACGTGGACGATCCTGAGATGCCGTGCCTAACATTTCGAATGTGGTTCGTCGGGATCAGTCTCTGCTTAATACTCAGCTCCGCGAATACGTTCTTTTATTTTCGGTATCCTGCACCGTACTGCGGTACAGTAGTAGGCATGTAAGTGGGTTTGGTTCCACAAACATGCGGACTCGTCCTGAAAGCCCAGGATTTAGTATCTTGGCTTGGTTTGGTGGGAAGCTGCTTGAGAAGATCCTCCCTCTTCGTACATGGACCGTGGCTGGCTACGAATTCGGTTTGAACTCCGGGCCATTCAACATAAAGGAACACACCCTCATCTATATGCTTGGTGTATCGGTATTTGAGGTCACCAAGGTTCCATTTGGGATGGATGCAATTGTCACATGGGAGAAGAGATATCACCAGACTTTGAACACAGGGTAATCGTTCTATTTTCCCTGTAGTTGTGTGACTGACCTCTAGTATCCTGATATAGATTCGACCTCCTATTCATCCTCTCCTCACAGCTACTAGGGTTAGGAATGGTTGGACTATGCGATCACCTACTTGTCTGGCCTGCTTCCGCCATCTGGCCGAATGAGTTGGCTATGTGTGCCACCTTGAATGCCCTTCACGCCGGAGATGATGCGTATTCGAATCACAAAGGGCCTAGGCAAGCTACCTCTTTCACGATTGTGGCGGTTGCGGCAGGTATTTGGGTATTCTTCCCGGGTACGTTGAACCATCGAAAGGCGAACGGCAGTGCTGACTTATTCGAGGGCTGTAGGATATATTTTCACCGCTCTTTCTTACTTCTCATTCTTCTGCTGGATCTTCCCGAGTGAGTTGCTTCTGCCTCCTGAATATCCCGCACTGGACTAAGATGGTGTCACTCATTTTCAGAGAACGTGATTGTCAACCAGCTTTTCGGAGTGGTCAGCGGCCTAGGGATGAACATGATCACCCTCGATTGGAACCAGATCACCTTGGCTGTGCTTCCTCTGACTACTCCGTTCTGGGCACAGGTCCAGGCCTTCGGCGCATTCGTCTTCTTTTATTGGATCATTGTACCGATTCTGTATTATACTAACGTACGTTGACTGGAGTGGAAGAAGTCCGGGAAAGGGATTGCTGATGACATGATATATTTTGAATAGACGTGGAAGAGTGCCCATCTTCCCATCTTAGGTCGCATGGCATACGATCGATTTGCCCAACCATACAACGTCAGTCGGGTCCTCGATCTCGAAACACTGAGGTTCAATTCGACTGCATACAAGGAGTACTCTCCCGTATACTTACCCATTAGCTTCGCTGTGGCGTATCTGTTGGCATTTGCTGGTCTACCGGCGACTTTGGTCCACACGGCGCTAGTTTATTGGCCAAAGATTTGGGGTTTCATCCGGAGAAAAAGTCCCAAAGACGAGCCGGATGACATCCACGCCCGATTGATGCGCAGATACGCTGCCATTCCGTGGTGGTGGTATGGGGTTGTGTTCATGGTATCGCTCGCCCTGTCCATTGGGACCACGAAGGTGAGATTACCCCCGTATTCCCAACCCAACCAGATTCCAATCAAACAGCTGGATTTACAGGTTCAACCTTCGCTTGGACTTCCGTCGGTAGCAATCCTGCTGGCTATACTACTCACAGCTATATGTGTCATACCGGTGTGCTATGTTACGGCAATCAGTGGACAGTTCCCTGCGGTGAACGTCATTGCTCAGATAATACCTGGCGTAATTTGGCACGAGCGGCCGCTCGTGAATATGGTAGAGCTTCCTGGCTTTATCCAATAGTCTTTGTCACTGACTTTCCTCTCAAGATATTCAAGGCATATGTCATGCAAGGTCTCTGCATCAGCAATTCCTTTGCGAGAGCTAGCAAGTTAGGACATTATATGAAAATACCACCAAGATACCGCTTTATGGGTGGGTTCCAGTTCTGATGAGCTAGTGAGAGTGTTGCGGTATCAACTCCCTTTGGGTCTATTGTAATTTGTAGTGCAGGTCATCGGGATCATCCTGACCGCAATTATTCAATTTTGGGTCAAGATCCTAATATTTGCTCGTGTGCAAGACGTTTGCCAACCGAGTCAATCTGCAAGCCTTACATGCGCGGACACTGAAATATTTTTCACGGCGTCGATTATCTGGTTTGTTCTTGCCATATGTTTGGGCCTATTCCTGGTTGTGGACAACTGAATCGCCTATTTCCAGGGGTCTGATGGGTCCACAGAGGCAATTCGGGAAAGGAGGGGTGTATTATGGCGAAATCTATGCCCTCATTGCCGGAGCCGTGCTCCCGGTGCTAATCTGGTGGTGGTGTCGGTTCCGACCCAACAGTTGGCTTCGGAAGCTGAATATCCCAGTGGCTATTGCGCCCTGTCTCTTTATCCCTCCGGCCACCGGCATTAATTACGCTTCTTCGTTCTGTGTTGGGCTCATTTCTCGTGAGTCGATCGAGGGCTATTGTCTTGAACCGGCTGGAGAATTCTCAACGTCGTACTTGCAACCAGAATGGTATATGCGAACACGGAAGCCGTTTTTGTGGGCCAAGTATAATTATATCTTGTCCGGTGCATTAGATGCGGGTTAGTTCGGTCAGCTCTCTTCGGTTGCCCGACTTATGTCGAAACTAATACCTCTCTCTGTGTGGATGTAGGGACAGCCTTTGGTGTCTTAATATGTTTTTTCATTCTCCAGCTTCCGAAAGGCGGCAATATAGTTCTCAATTGGTGGGGGAATACGGTGTGGCAGAATAGTGAGCAGCCTCGAACATTGCTTTGCAAATGCTTCCTTGACGTCGCTGATCTAGTCGCCCAAACCACGCTCAGCCTTAGATGCCAATAGCGTAGCATTCCTTCCCACAGATCCAAAGATTGGGTTTTAACATCAATTTTGTTCCAGCTCTTGGTATTGCTCATGCCGTTTTCGGTTTCTGGACTCCACTCGCTCGCCGTAGAAGACTGACCTCTCGGTACCTGGCGACTGCATCTTAAATATCTCGTTATCTTTATATAGCAGTTTCTTCAGTCTAATAGTCTACCTTGTGTTCGCATGGGATTAAACGTCTCGAACCGGGGGATCGTTCTGGACCGCATCAGGAAAACGTGTGAACTCCGCGTACATCGCGCCGTACCGTCCTGAGGCTCCCGAGAACCCGAGAAATTTTCGGAATCCGATACAAGCAGGAGACGGGCCGTCTCCGCATGGAGAACGCTGCCTCCTTTCAGAGAATCCTTGATCCTTCCCCCGCTAGATTAAGAATGATGGATCGCGTCGCGTCAGGAAGGGACCTTTATTCAGGGGCACGCGTCTCTGCGAGTCTCCGTCTGGCCGCGCCAGCCAACGGCGACCTCGAGTCCGAGATCCGCCCTCAATGCCGGGCAGCTGCCACCCTTACCCTTAGGACCCCCTTTCGGGGATGAAGGCCACCGAGACTGTGAGAAAGTTGGCTCCCCGCGAGAAATCACGTTTTCCTGATGAGGTTTTCGTCAACGGAGAACTTGGGTTTTCGTTACCTTTGCTAAGAGAATGACTTTAATGGAGTTGGCTTGTGCGGGAGAACTCCTTATCTTACGGCTTTGAACTAGGTTCCGTATTTAATGGACTTCGACTCGCCGAGAATCGAGAGAAGAGCATTGTTGGCCAAACTTCTTGTGTGTCGAAGATCCACGCTTTCCCCCACTCAGGTCGCTCATTGCGCTGAAAACTAGGGATACTTATGATGGAATATTTGGAGAAGTCTCGAAGGGAGTCTCACCCTGGATTGGTACACCGAGGGGCTTGCTAAACTGGCGATCCAGTCATACAGAGAAAAAGAATCGAAAAGAATAAACAGGGAGTAATGGCAGAATATGAGACCCAAAACAGAATTCACATCATAACCACGTTCGGGATGGCGATCTCGCACAATGCATTTTCAACCAGTAACAATAAAGAGAGCATATATCGATTACAGTCGATATGTAGAGTCTGACATTACTCGTTCAAGCTAAAAATCTCTCCGAGTCTCCTCCGCAGTTCTCGCTTCATTCGGCGGTTTGCGTCGATAAGCTCCTGGCGGCAAGAGGTGCAGATGCTGGAAAGTGGAATCGCCTGGCGATCATCGGCTCTTTTCGAGAATTCCTCCAACGGATGGAGAAGGAGGTTCGTCCACCGTTCTTCATTTGTATCCGCATCCCATGCCTTCCCTTCGTAGCCCATCCAGCACGAGCGATCCCTACTTGGACAACCCTTCTCTGGCTTATAACATCCAACACAATTATTCTCCCAACGTGTAACGGCAACTTTGATAACCTCGGATTGAAGTTTCGCACGTCCGTGTTGAATAGGAACTTGGTCCGTAGCAGGAAGACGTTGGATTGTTCGTAGGTCGATGTTGTGGAGTCCCCATTGTATTGTGGTCAGG
>WSTY01001222.1:0-11564 GCA_019633465.1 Tulasnella sp. 417
GACCATATTGGGCCTCTCTTGACGAAGCCCTGGAAGATTTTACTATCCCCAGACGGTCGAGGACGTACGTCCCTTTTGGGCATCGGTGAATCGGGTATGTTGAATTAGGGGAAGGACACTCAGTTGTGAGCCCCGGCCTAATAAATTTTGAATAGGGAATCCTTTTCTAGCACTTTCGCGCCCGGAGTTACTCTCAAAGAAGGAGATCTTCTTCAAAAACAGGAAAGGAGCGGACGAGATAACATTGGTAAATAATAAAGAGGCTGTCATCAGTGACCCTGCGATTCCAAACTGACGAATATTGTTGTCTAATACTTCGTAGAAGCTATTTCTTGAGTTGGTCAAATGAGGTTTCCAACTACGCATTCTGTTATTACCCCCGGTTAGGGGTGATGTTCTCGTTGCCGGACGCTCTGCATTTGCTATAATTGTATTAATGGACAAGATAGATGAATTCAGGGCTCTGCTTCAAGCCTGGAGGCAGAACACCAGATCTGGAACAGGAATACACAGGAAGGGAGTAGGGATCATTCGAACGCCGCATCGGTTGAGCACTATGGCCGCGACGTCTCACGTGCTGGTTGTCGATTCCTCACGAAGATCTCAGACCGTTGATCGGATTCACAACGATTTTGGGGAGTATGATTTGAAAATTCATCTCAGAGTATCATGCTTTTGAAAGCTAGAAGGCGAACGAGGGGATTGACGGAGGGAGAGAAAAACTGGACAATTACCCTATTGGGCACAGCTTCCAGCACCCTCCACTCGAACTCGCAACGCTATTAAGTGCTTTCCACTTTTGAACCCCAGATGCCTCTTTACATAAATAAGTGCCCCAGATTTAATGAAAAGGTGGTAGAGTGTAGCTATTATGATAAGCTGTTTTCTTCTCTGCCGTCTTCGGCAGTGAGGCTCGACTGGGGACGCGGATATTTACACCCAACACCACTCTCGTCCGTTATACACGATCCCCTTGTTCTGTGTTTCAATTTCGCCTCTTCAAAACACATTCATATGATCGGCGGTTAATCAATGGACTTTCGTGAACCAGATGTGACGGACAAAGGAAAAGCAGAATGTATTGGAAGCTGAATCCACGTGTCTTACATAATCGAGATGGAAATGTCTTCACGATTTCATGTGGCACCCATCCCGGACACCACTGCAAGCCCCACAATGACGTTCCTCGAGGTATGACAGTACTAGTCTGTCTTTTCTGAGCGGCAAAAGGTATCCAGTGAGGTGAGCCCCTATCGCCGCTTCCTCCGCCGAGCGTGAGTCGACAACCACCACGTACGGACGCCCACCGCAACTACGCCAACGTAAAGAAAGGAAGGGGGAAAATAAGCTCAAGGACACTCGTTGACATTCCTCCACCCCCGAGCGAAGCGCTCAGCTCATGGACCAAGAAGGTTTGTTCGTTGGACTGACAACCTTGCTGTGCCATGACCTTGTGGTTTGCCCTTTCTCTCGTGAAACAGATTCTGGCCAATTGCATTTTCGAGGGCAAGATGCAACCGAGTGCGAAAACTTCATTCGAGCTATATCGAAGCACGCCTTTTCTCAAGGAAAGCAGAGAGACGACCACTGGATTGCAGATCTGGCCGCAACCTGCATGGCGAATGAAGCACTGAGATGGTGGGGTGCGTTGGATGAAGAAGTTCAAGGAAGCTGGAAGCTGCTTCGAAAGGCGATGCTCTCGAAGTACCGCCCGATGTTTTATGGGGGAAGCGGAGAGGAGGTCGAGAAGTTCATCCGTGCCGTGTGCGATAAAGCCATCGATGAGGAAAAGCAAAAGGATAACGAGTGGATCGTCACATATGCTTCATCCTGCCTGGCTGGAGAAGCTCTCCGGTGGTACGCGCACCTCGATTCGGATACCCAAGAGAACTGGAAGAAGCTACAGCAAGCATTGCTACTTCAATACCCGCGAGGTGCAACCGTTGGTCCGACCCCAAAGTACGAACTTTCTTCGAAAAAAGAAAAGGAAACCCAAGTGCTAACTTTTATGTCTCAATCAGTATAGCGCCAACTCCCCCCGCAGCTGCGTCACCTCCTCCAGCCCCCAAAATGACTCGCCGTGGTCGGATAAAGATTTCAAACAACAGGAACCCTACCGCTCATTATCTATCAAAGATGTTGACATCCGAAAATCGAGTACAATCTACGTCTGCCATTTCAGATGTTTTAGAATTGGAGTGGAATACTGGTTCTGACGGTGTGCACACGTTGTCTATTCCGAGGGTAGGCGGGTGACCCTCTGGTTTTTTTCTTACTGCGAGTTGTGAATCTCACGACACCCTACCCATACCGGCAGTCACAGATACCTGAGTACGATTTGCTCGGAATTAGGTGGCGCTATCGTGATACAACAAGGGGGAGGTAGGTACCTTCTACACCTCAAAGCCATTCCGCATTCCGCTGATACCTCCCCAGACAGTTAGCCTTTTGCGCCGTCGACTCACAGACACATTCGACCTCCCTATCGTCTTCGTGGTCCGGGAGTCTACTCACCAATAAGTGGAAATTTTCTCCCAAGGGTGATGACGGAATCTTCACTGTATCTGTGGACGCTGGACAAGGTGGGGTTGGAATGATGATCCCGCGACCGAGGGTATTGATTTGCCAACATTCCAAAGTGAATGTAAATCCAAAATGGAACTCCTTCCATTGCATGATCTGGTTCGGCGAAGATATACATTGGCTGTTAGATAATAGGGCGGTGCGCCCCGTGGTTCTTGTAGGCATCAGAAGGCCTCTGACGGTATGGGAGCTTCTAGGAATTCTTCTTTGAGCCGATTTAAGACGCTCCTCCGAAGCTTCCCCCCAATACGGAAAAGAAGCGCCCGTTTTTGACGGACGATATATTCATGACCCGACATCATTTTCTCACTTTCTCAACACCTGCGTCTTGAGAGCCGTCTAACATTTAGGCTAATAAATCAAGAGAGATTGTCGTAACGGAGAGATTCAAAGATGTTCGTTCGGGCGAATACAAACGGGCTGAGACGTACGATTTTGGAGAATGTCAAAGGGACTCAGTCTGCACCACCGCACCCTGTTGACGAATTTACAGGAGTAAAGCATCTGTCCCTCCGTTTACCCTGTCGTTGATGGCTTTCAGATCACTAAACGTGACGTGTCTATACCTAATATGACGTGCTAGGCACATCTCCACGATTTGACGTGAAACCTGATCTGGACGCTTCTACTAGTCGTGCAACAACGCACCTCGAGACCAGCAGTATTTCTGTTCTAGAGACGGCGGGCACTTGGAAGTGAGGTCCTATCTCCGTTTCACACCTCACCAAGCGCTAGGCGCGAGTCGGACCACCACCGCTTACGTGCGCCCACCGCGACTGCAACCCCCCAAAGGAAGGCAGGAGGCAGTAATTTCAAGAACAAATCTGCCATCTGTCTAAGTATCCTTGAGTGAAGCGCCCATGGACCAAGAAGGTTTGTCTGTTAAACTTTCCGACATCGCTAAACCCTGGACTTCCTACTTGCCTTCTCTCGCTTGAAACAGACTCCCTTCAATTGCAGTTTCGAGGACAAGATGCAACCGAATGCGAAAACTTTATTACAGCTGTCGTGAAGCGTGCCTTTGCTCAAGGGAAGCAGCGAGATGACCAGTGGATGGCAGATTTCGCGGCGACCTGCATGATAAACGATGCAATGAGGTGGTGGAGTAAGCTGGATGAAGAAGTCCAGGGAAGTTGGAAGCTGCTTCGTCGCGCCATGCTCTCGAGATACCGCCAGATGTTTCACGGGGGAAGTGGAGAAGAGGTGGAGAAATTCATCCGTGCCGTGTGCGACGAAGCCATTGATGAAGGAAAGGAAGAGGATAGCAAGTGGATCGTAGCGTACGCTTCATCTTGCTTGGCTGGGGAAGCTCTGCGGTGGTACGCATACCTGGGCTCGGATACTAAAAGCAACTGGGAGAAGTTGCAACAAGCCTTGCTGACTCAATACCCGCGAGGTGCAACCGCCGGTCTGGTACCAAAGTACTACGAACTCTCCTCAAACAAAAATTATTACTCAGTTTCACTTTTTTCTCCCTCAGTCTAGTGCCCACTCCCCCCGCTGCAGCGTCACTTGTTCCGGCTCCCAAAGTCACTCGCCGTGGGTTGATAAGGGTTTCAAACAGTCGGACCCCCACCGCCCATTATTTATCAAAGAGGTTGGCGCGAGGCAATCAAATAGCCTCCACGTCTTCCATTGTAGATGCTTTACAATTGGATTGGAGCACAAGTCCCGACGGTGTGCAAACTCTGTCCATTCCGGGGGTAAGCTGTGACTCTCTGGTTCCCTTCCTGCGGACTTTGATCTCACGAGGAACCCCTAGTCACAAATGCCAGGGCACGACTTGCTCGGAGTCAAGTGGACTGATGGTGATCCAGGCCAGGCCAAGTCCGCACCCCAAGCCCCTCAAAGCCATCCTGCTGACCCGTCCCCAGTTATCTAGTCTTTTGCGCCGTCGACTCGCGAACACATTCGACCTCCTTATCACCTTCGTTTTCCGGAAGCTTACTTGTACAGAACTGGAAAATATCTCCCAAAGATGGGCGTAGCGATGGAATCCTGACTGTATCTGTGGACGCTGGAAAAGGTGGGGTTCGAACCATGATCCCCCGATGAGCGGTGTTGATGTTTTTTGCATCCCAAAGATACTGTATGTCCGAAATGGGACGCCAACGATGGCGTCGTCTGGTTCTCCGATGACATGTTTTGGCCGACGTCTCGTGCGGTGCGTCCCGTGTTTCTCGCAGACATCATAACTAATTTAGAGGCCTCTGACGTTCTGAGAGCTCATAGGAACTCGTATTCGAGCCTATTTAAGTTACTGCCCCGAGACCTCAATCCATATACGGAAAAAGGCCCCGTTTACGTTGAAGGATGACATATTAGAATGCCCTGAAATGTGCGGTCTCCGGGTTTTTGAAATTTCCCATCCCGACCATCCGACAACAATGATTCTACTTTTTGCGCTCCCTGTGCCCCTGACACGTAGAGATTGTATGGGTGGGCCTTGGGTGACCGGGATGGTATCGAAACGGTGGTACTCGACACGTGTCGGTGACCGCGACAGCTGCACCCTTGGCAGCCTTCTTCGCATGAGCCGGCCAGTAGATGCCCTTGTCGCGATTGAGCTCCTTGGTCTGATCCCAGGCCTCCGAGGCAGGCTGGTACCTGTTGTTTGAAGATGCCCCTACCGAGAGCTTGCGCCCCAATCTACGGTAAGTGATAAACCTGTAGTCCACGAAGTTAGAGCTAGCTTTGACCCAGACGACTGTAAGCGGTGGAAGGGCCAATAAGCCTTCCAGGGTCGCCCTTTGGAGGTAGATGCGCCGGGGAAGAGGTGTACGTCCTTATGCAAGAAGCTAGGTAGGTCAGGCATAACCTGCTCCGGATGAAATCGGAAAATAGAATTCATTAGAGCCAGGTCGGGCAATCCCCTGGTAAAAATGGAAGATCGAGAGTTAGATAACATTTGGGAGGGTAAGGCCGACAACCTCCAAGCCTCAGGCTGTTGATGTACCAACGGATTTGCTTCGACTGTGCTCATGGTCCTCGCGTACTCAGGCTCTCCCCGAACGATTTCAATAGCACGTGTTTCTTTTGGCTGGCGCTCTCGCCCCTCCCCCCTATACAAGTTGGGTGTGCTCTTCAGCGAGAAACAAGGCTCTTGTGCCCTGAAACACTAAACCGGCGGTCCCTGCGGAGGCGCGAGTTCGAATGTTGCGTTTTGAAAACAACAAGACGATAGACCTACTCTAAAGCCTGGTCTCGTGACATTCGACCTGAGGATCGGCCGCGAGAGCGTTCGGGGAACACCGCATTAGGGAGCTACTGGCCCGGTGAACGAGGACGTTGCAGAGGCAAGGAGTGTGACTCGAACGGCCATATAAGAATATCAGATGCTTGTAAGCTAAACGGCGAGCAAAGGAATTGACGGAGGGGGAGAAAAGCTGTACCATTAGGCTGTTAGGTTAGGCCCAGCGTCGGGATCCAGCGTGCCATCACCCTCCACTCGAATTCGCGACATGATTATAAAGCGGTAACCTCACTTTTTAAACCAAGATCCATCCTGAAATGAGAGTCTCGGCTCTTATGACAAGGATCGTGGAGTGGCCCTCTAATGACAAGCTATATCCCTGCCTAGCTACCGTTTTCGGGCGCAACCGTCGACTGGGGCGTGGTGCGCACGCATGTATCACTGCTCTTTTCTGTTCTACACCCTGCTTTGTTCTGCGTTTCACTTTTCCCTCTTCAACATACGTTCATATGATCGACGACCAATCAATTCACTTTCATGGTCCAGATGTGACGGACAAAAGGGAGGGCAAATGTATTGTAAGCTGAATTCACGTGTCTTAGATAATCAATTTGGAAATGTCGCCATTTCGTGTGCCACCCATCCCGGACACCACCGCAAGCCCCACAATAACGTTCCTCGAGGTAGGGCAGTATGCCTGAATTCTGAGGGGACAACAGGTGTTCAGAGGTGAGGTTCTATCGCCGCTTCCTCGGCCGCCGACTGTTGACACGACAACCACCGCGTACGGACGCCCACCGCAACTACGACGACCTAAAGAAAGGAAAGGGGCAAATAACCCTCAAGGGCACTCGTTGACATTCCTTCACCCCCGAGCGAAGCTCTCATGGACCAAGAAGGTTTGTTCGTTGGACTTTCCGACGTTGCTGTGCCCGTAACCTTCTGGTTTGCCCTTTCCCTCCTGAACCAGATTCTGGCCTATTGCAGTTTCGAGGGCAAGATGCAACCGAGTGCGAAGACTTCATCCGAGCTATCTCGAAGCATGCATTTTCTCAGGGAAAGCAGAGAGACGACCAGTGGATCGCAGATCTGGCCGCAACCTGCATGGCGAATGAAGCACTGAGATGGTGGGGGGCGCTGGATGAAGAAGTTCAAGGAAGTTGGAAGCTGCTTCGAAGGGCGATGCTCTCAAAGTACCGCCCCATGTTTTATGGGGGAAGCGGAGAGGAGGTCGAGAAGTTCATTCGTGCCGTGTGCGACAAAGCCATCGATGAGGGAAAGCAAAAGGATGACGAGTGGATCGTTGCGTATGCTTCATCCTGCTTGGCTGGAGAAGCTCTGCGGTGGTACGCGCACCTCGATTCGGATGCCCAAGAGAACTGGAAGAAGCTACAGCAAGCGTTGCTAATCCAATACCCTCGCGGTGCAACCGCTGGTCCGCCGCCAAAGTACGAACTCTCCTCGAAGAAAAACTTGGTATTCATATTGGCGTTTCAATCAGTATAGTGCCAACTCCCCCCGCGGCAGCGTCACTTGCTCCAGCCCCCAACGTTGCTCGTCGTGGTCGGATAAGGATTTCAAACAGCAGCAACATCGGGAAATTTGACAGGCTCTTTTAGGCTCTTGCCAGACCCGAAAGCGCGAAACGAGCGAAACGAGCCAGAGCCTCTTGCCGGATGCCGAAGGAGAAGCTCGGCCCCCCAAAAGCCCTGAGAAGCATTTTTGGAGATGAAAGCATCATCACATTCCTGGATTTGGGTAAGCCGGCCTCGCGCCTCACAGAAGACCAGCGAAGACGGCGAGTGTTGTGCATTTGTGATGATCCTTCGAATGAACTTCAAGGCAGAGAGTAGTACCCACAGTTCCTAAGCAAACGGCCGGTTCTTGCTAAGCGTCCCAAATCTTGCCAGGCTTTTCGTTATCGGAACCGATGGCCGCTGTAACATGCTTCTTTTCAAATGGTTCAATTATTTACAGATCATCGAGAAAAGTTGCTCGACCGGTGCTGGTCCTTCCGGACCCGGAAGAGGTGAAATGGAGCCTATATTGCATATGAAAGTATACTAAAATACAGAGCAGAACTACTATCGTTACCAGCCACATGCATATTCGTGGCCCCCGGCGCCGGACCTTGATCTTTCCAACCGCGTCGCCTCTTCCAGCTGCCTATATTGAAATCCATCGGCCGTTCCTTCTTCCCCGCCAAATCCACAGCTCCTTCACCTTTCTTGAGAATCAAACCTTCCTGCCGCGCGGCGATGCTTTTTCTGGGGTTTGGGTCGTGTAAAAAACTGCATACGAACCTGTCCTTCCTGTCAAGATACTGACTAGGTGTTATCTCACCATCCAAGACGACCACTGTGGCCCCCGTACCAAGGAATGTCCGCGCCGCAATCGGTATCGGTCGGGTATGGGCTAGACCAGCGGGCGAGTTCGGGACGGTCCAGAGGGGCATTCGTTGACGTTACGAGTAATGTGATGTGCTGCCACAACCGCACCACCGATGCGAGGAGTTAGACCGGTGACTGGTCCAGGAAGAGGATTTTAGTCTTGACCGAATGAGCCAATGGGGATACGAGAGGCAGCGGGGAGATGAGGGGCAGCGGGAATATCACGTACCCTAGATTCTTCGCTTTCCCGTTTGTATTACCGACCTCTCGTGTTTGGAGTGCTGCTCCGAGAGAATAGGAGATCAGTACCGCAGGAGGCGATATAACAGTCTTCCGGATCCCACCTTAGATTATTTGGTCTTCGGTCTCGCCGAGCATCGCACCGGATCAGCACGTACTGGAGTGTATTTCTTCGGCAGGACATAATTTTCCTCGGCTTGAGACGAGTCTTCAAGTCTTGGTGGAGCAGAATATATGAGGGGCGTGGACGTGAGTTGATGGAAAAGGTGTGAGAGGGAGGGGAAGGAGGTCGTGGATGGGATGACAGGCGGAACAGAAAATGGCCGAATTAAAGTAGACTTGGGGTCCGAAGAACAAACAACTGCTGGACCGATGAGAGACAAACAAGTCCCTTTGTTCGCGTACACTTGGTGAGACTGAGATTGTCAAGTTAGGAGTTCGGACTCACAGTATTCACCAACTACCGAGTAGTCCCGACGTATTCTTGCTATCTCCTTGTCCCTGGCGGAAGTCCTTTACCCGTCCAAATAGCAAAAACTCCAATTCACACCCGAAGTTAGAATTTGGACTTGGGCGAAACTCGAAGCGAATGAATGTGGACTGACCATTTTCATCAGCGCCCGGTCGATCGATGGGCAGTACAAACTCAGGGGGGGGGGAGGGAAGGAACCATTGCATACTTAGATTGAATAGACTGAGCCTTTGCGAGTAAAGTCTCTTTGTGAACTCTCTTGGATGGTTAGCCGGGAGCTGACCCCAGCGGTGTGGTGTTGAGCAGCGGTGGACGAGGGGATAGGGCGATAGTAGCAATAGTAGAGCGATTGTCGTAATAGAATATAACAATGAATTGATTTTTATTTACATTCGAGCTAGACCGCCTTTTATAGGTCGGTCTTACATTTACAGTTAAGAGAAAGAGAGGAATTCCCTTAATGGGCAATTCCTAATTAAGACAAGTAACCGAGGGTATTCCCGCCCTCGGTACTTTATTTGACATAACTACTCACGCCCCGCCTTACTCGAATCGGTCACCCGGACCGTATTCCAACACTCCCCCTCAATCCGCGAGAAGCCCGAGCGCGTACGTGTGACGTAGGTGGAGGGTCCGTGCGAGGCCCTTAGTCATCACATCGGCCACCATATCTCCGGTAGGGCAATACTCCAACTCCAGGGTCTTGTTCTGTACTTGTTCGCGTATGTAGTGATATTTGATGTCGATGTGCTTCGTACGTGCGTGGAATTGGTCGTCGCGGGCGAGGGACATAGCGGATTGATTATCCATAAAGAGAGTCGAGGGCGTGGGTTGAGGCGCGCCGAGTTCGGCAAGAAGGGATCGTAGCCAGATTAGGTGACGTGCCACGTGACTGCCGGCGATGTACTCCGATTCGGTCGATGAAAGGGAGATAAGGGGCTGCTTCTTTGCTGACCAAGAAATCGCGGCTCCGGCCAGGATGAATGCGTAGCCCGAGATTGACTTACGATCCTCGTTTGATGCCCAATCGGCGTCCGTATAGCCTTCCATTACGTCACTCCGGTAATCCTCTCCTCCGTAGGTAAGTCCGAGATCCATCGTCCCCTTGAGGTACCTGAAGATCCTCTTGACAGCGATCCAGTGTTCTTCCCCGGGGTCTGTGGCGTATTGGCTGAGAGCGTGCAGTGCGTAGGCGATGTCGGGTCGAGTGCAGACTGCCGCGTAGAGGAGGGATCCGAGTGCTTGGGCGTATAGGCTTTTGTCGATAGGGTCTGTCGTCCGCTTCTTCGGTGCACTGTTTGGGTCCATTGGCGTGGTTACCGGCCGGCACTCCTCCATCCCGAATCTTTGCAGTAGCGACTTGATGTATGCAGTTTGCCTCAATACGATTTTGAATTCGTCGGGCGCGTAGTCGATTTCGATTCCGAGTATGAAGCGAGGCGTACCGAGGTCTTTAGAGTCGAAGGTCCGTTCGATCTCCCCCTGGACCCTGTCCATGTCCGCCTGGTTGTCCGTCGACAGGATGAGGTCGTCCACCCACACGGTGACGATAGTGATGCGAGTCTCCGTAACGCGATAGTACACACAAGGGTCGGCCTTCGATCTGGTGAAGCCGAGGTTGAGCATGTCGGTGTTGAATTTCTTGTTCCATTCGCGTCCGGATTGCTTGAGGCCATACAGGGTCTTGATTAGCCGGCAGACCCTGCCGCTTCCGTCATCGAACCCTTCCGGTTGCCGCATGTAAATCTCCTCCTTCAGGATGCCGTTGAGGTACGCTCCCTTGATGTCCATCTGCTTGAGGATGCGTCCGTTGATAGCTGCGAGGGCGAGTACTGCGCGCTGAGAGTCGAGGCGGAGAGTGGGCGAGTAGGTGTGGACGAAATCGATACCGGGGATCTGGGCGTACCCCTGAGCCACTAGCCTGGCCTTGTACCGTTCTATCGTGCCGTCGGCGTTGAGCTTCTTCGTCATGACCCATCTGCAACCGATTGCTTGTCGTTCTCTTGGTAGGTCGACGAGTTCCCATGCGCCTTGGTTCTGAAGCTGATCGTACTCCTCTTGGGCGGCTTGCTGCCATTTGTCGGCGTCGTCGAGTTTTCGTGCCTGACCCAGGGTCTTCGGTCCATCCTCAGAAAGGAAGACTCGCTCGGTGAGTAGCGTCGCGGCGTCATTGGGCTTGCTCCTGCGCATTCTCCCGGTGCTGGTAGGTGACTTGAGCGTCATTCCTCCTAGTTCGGTGAGCATTCTCGATTTGGCTTTCGGTTTGTTCTTGGGCGCGGGCGTCGGTGATTTGTGGAGGTTGCCGTGGTCTTCGGACTCGTATCCCGGTTCGTCGGATTCTTCGTCTTCGTCTTGGATGGATATGCGGTTGATGGCTGGTGTGATTCCTGTCGATGGTCTCGGTGCTGGAGGTGGTGTAGGTGGATGTTGTGGTGCTTGGACGATGACTGGTTCCGTCTTCTGGACTGCTGTGGGCGTCGGCGCGACTGGTGCTGCTGGTGGAATAGGCGTTGTGGTGGGTTTCGGGGCTTCGGTGGGCGCTTCCGTTGTCTTGGGTGCCGTTACTTCGGGTGCTGACGCGGTTTGTTGTGGGTGGGTGCTGTCCTGACTAGCATTCTCCCCCTCAGCGTCCAGCCACATCTCCGTCGGCAGCGCGTCGGGCTTTCCGGTCCACGCGAAGTTTCTG
>WSTY01001224.1:0-11552 GCA_019633465.1 Tulasnella sp. 417
TTAGCCGCATCCACCACTGGGGTTTCCTCAGTTCTTCCCCCAGAAGATGAAGACGCGGTCTTTGGCGCCAGCACCCACCCGCCAGCCGACACTTCGACGAGCGCTGCGAACGATAGTCCTGCAGTCGTACCAGCCATCAGGCCTCTCGACGATGTCTCCCTCCCTCCCGCCAAAAGGAAGCGCCGAACGCTGGAAGTAGAACCTTGTCCTCTCGACGACACCGATCGGGGTGGTCGGAAGTTGCGGAGCTCCGGCCCTCTCCGGGTGACACAGCAAGGCACTCAACCGACTCCGAACGCAGAGGGCCAGCCCCGCAAGGCGAAAGCCAAAGGAGGACATCAAGCCAAAGGCCTCGCCAAGAAAAAGAGTGGTTCTGCCAGTGTAAAGACCCGGGGAGCTGCAAAGAAATCGTCAGCTGGACCATCCTCTGGGTAAATTTGGCGGTCACGGACCGTTCGGGGTGAATCAAACTTGCTGTTCGTGAAGTGGTGCGGTGAGATCCATGCATTTATGATGCGATCGCTCCTTGATTTCCTTCTTCTCGTCTCTCTAGTTTGCTGTCTCTAACCCTGTCTGTAGTTCTCGGCCCCTAGTTCCGATGGAATTCGCTTCTAATGATCACGATTATCCCCCCCCCCCCGAACGCTTGCATTACGGAGTCCTTCACGCCAGCTTGCTATCGTACTATGTGTTCCTTCTAAACCCCCCCGGATGCCACCCACCTTGCGTTCCCGAGCGCGGGTCTGACCTCTCTTGCCCGAGATTTCCTTCCCTAACCCCCCCGGGGTGCGGCCGACCTTGGCTCCCAAGGATAGGTCTAATCTCCCCGGGGGCTCTTGCTTGAAATCCTCGGGGGGGACCGACTCTTTCGTTCCTGGGTGCAAGTCAGATCTCCTCACCCGGGGGTATTATGGAGTTTAACCCCCCAAGAGCGAAGGTCACACTATCTCACGGAGTGGTCTTATTTTAACATAGTATTTGTATTTATCTATTATGTGAAACTTGGCCATCCCCGGGGGAGTGATTTTCCACACCACGGGGGACGGCCCCTACGGTTCGCTCGGGCGAGGTTCATGTTCATTCCCCCGGGTGGAAATTTGAGGGACTATCTCCGGGGTTCTCGACTCTGTCACCCTGGGGATAGTCCCTCAGGGACAGTGCGGTCGGTCGCCCGCACCCGCGCCAGACCTCTACACCGTCGTAGGATTGCCCTCCCCAAGAACCTTTCTTTCGCAGATCAAAATTATCCCGCGGTGGTAGTTTAGGTACTACGGTGGTCCCCTGGGTGGGTGTCACCGCCAGGACGGTGGTCCTTGGGGGAGGGGGTCGAACACGGCTCGACGGTGATGGTCGCGCGGGAGATTCTATAGACAACGGAATTGCCTGTAGAGTCGCTGTATAATCTATCGAGCCCCAGGGAACCCGTACACGGGTTCTACCCATTGGTGTATCAGCTGCGCAGCAACGTTGAGCGCCTTATCATTCTAGACCTATTCGATCGGCTCCGAGAACAGGAGGGATATAGCAATCAAGGCATAAGGCGATGAACAAACGACTCCGCGGAGTCTTGGTGGTGGCGCCAAGTAAGCTGCGGATTGTATAGCGTTGAAATTCTATAAAATTGCCTCAGCTTGTCTAGCTTTACATGTCATATACAAGATCTCTTGTCATCCTCGTGCAAGAGAGCCATGCGCCGAACTGCCCATGCCAAGGGTCGCTTGGCTTGCACAGCACACGCCATTTAAACCCCCACCACCCAGTCGTCAGGAGCGCCTCTTAACTTGATCCCACCTCACCCCTCTCCTTATCCTTCGTCAATCCAGAGCCACACCAAACCACTTCGTTCTCGGACTTCCACTATGCGCTTCTCACTCGTCGTCCTCTTCGCTGCTTCACTTGTCTCCGCATTTACGATACTTGAACGTGATATTAACGTTCCAGGTGAGCTTTGGAAATTCATTATTACGCCCTTTAGTTTCACGGGCGTTCCTAACTAACTCGTCGAGCATTAGAGTGCGCGGTCCAGTGCGAAGCGACGAGTGATCCTGGTCCTTGCAACCGTGAAGATACGCCCTGCCTTTGCCTGAACATTAAGTATATCACAGATGTTTCGGCTTGTGTCGGGAGCTCATGCAGCCCCGAGGATGCCCAAGCAGCTGCTGAAGCCGGTGCGGCGTATTGCAAGGACACTGTCAGTTGCCCCCTCATGTCTTCAGGGAACTTCTGACAAACCCAGCCTTTATGTAGGGCATCGATTACGAAAATCCTTTCCCAAGTGAGTGAATGTTGCCTCTGTCAATATGGCTGATTAACGTGTTGACGATCGCTCTTTGCCCTCTGTTGCAGGTTGTGCAGCCGGATGCGCCGAAATCGCTCCCCCGACCGAATGCGCTTACGATGACGGGGCTTGCATTTGCAACAGCCAAGAGTATATCCGGTCATATGCCCAGTGTCTCCAAGACTCCTGCACGGGCGAAGATATTGAAAAGGGCGCGATGGTTGGGAAAGCATTATGCAGAGCCTACGTGAGTCCGCTCCCCACCTCCACCTTAAACTGCTATAATGACCCAAGTACTTCTTGGCTATAGGGCGTTGACATCTCGCCCATCGTTGGCGCTTAATGCTAGGCAACGAATGGCTAGCTTACCTGACATCCACTAATCCTACGACCGCCCGGATATCCAGCCTCTGTGCTCGTGTGTGCTGTAACGGAATTTACCTTCGAGCTTGGTCTCGGCTTCCCTCTTCTACGTAACCCATCCGCATCTATGTATCTAGCTTGTACGCCTTGCATGTAGGTACTGCATGCACTTACAGGAATTGAGGAATCCCCGACAGTCAGCTTTGGGACATAGCGAAGCATCGTTGGGTGATTCAAATGCGGGAGTGACGGTCAGAGGATCAGCACCTGTCCTGGTTCGGTTGGTGATGTAGTGTTGAGCCCCTTCCTTAACGGACTGCATTATGAGCTGCAGATATTCTTCTGGTCGATGATATCCGCGGAATAGGCTCAGCTACTTGGGCGCTAACGTTCCCCCGAATGCCGATTAGCATGTCATACGCTGAGCCGGCCGCTCCGCAATAATTCTCCGATATTTGGAGGCTTTCTCTCAACATGAAGAATTGTAGGTTGCGGGTTATGGGTGTCAAGGTGATGCTTGGCGGAAGTTGATCACATGTAGCCTGAGTGCCATCGACTCGGTCTGTTTGGGAAGACTTAGGTACAAGAGGCTGTTCACTTGCCAAGAGCATTGTGGAACTAGAGCGGCGATATCATTGCGGCGGTGGCGTTTTGTCATCCGTATCCCGCGCAGACTGCATGATGAATAGCGTTGTAATTTCGAGATGAGTGGATCCCTCTCCCGATTTGTTCTTACCCGATATCAGCTGCAAGATCGGGCGGTGTTTGTATGCTCATGTCGACCTTGGCACTGCGGATGCCCTGCTCTTGGCGGTCAAGGTGCTGGCCTATTAAATCAGGCGAGGTCAACAGCGTCTCTTCAGCCAGCTTCCCTTCGAGCCCCATCCGCCATCTCTATTACCTTTCTATCCCGACATTATCCATTATTACCCCATCCTAAAGACACTCAACCAATGCGCTTCAGCTTCTCCCTCGCTATCATCTACGCCGCGTCGCTTGTTTCCGCCTTCACGATCCCTAAGCGCAACAACAGTGGACAGCTCCCCGGTAGGCTTTGGAGCCTCGCTAACGAAAAAAGTAGATTTTCTGATGCATCCCGGGAATATAACAGCCTGTGCCACGAAATGCGTGGAAAATGCGGACACTAGTCCTTGCAGACCCGACGACGTCGCTTGTACTTGCTTCAACCCCAAGTACATTGAGACCGTGAGTACTTGTATTCTGGACAATTGTAGCACGGAGGATGCCCGGGCAGCTGCGGCTGTCGGTGAGGCGGATTGCAAGGCAGCCGTATGTCGTTGATCCCATGGGGCCGTCGACGCGTCACTGATCCGATATAAATGTAGGGAATTGATATCAGGAATCCTATCCCAGGTGATTGATAAGTAGCCACGTGAGTCTTGTCAGAGGAACAAAGTGCTGACGCCGTCCCGATGCAGACTGCGGGATTTCTTGCTTTGACGACGCCGACACAGAAGGCTGCAGTGTCAGAGACGGCATTTGCCTGTGTAATAGCCCTAAATATATTCAGTCGATTGATGACTGCCTCCAAAAGTCGTGCACTGGCCACGATCTCGAAACCGCCGAATACGCTGGGGAAGCTTTGTGCAGGGCCTATGTGCGTCTCCTCAATTTCCAACGCTAATCTGTTCGCTGACTCTGATACTTCAATCCAGGGGGTTGATATCTCATCTTACTTCCAGGATTAAGCATCCACCTCCAGATCCAACCGACTGCTAAACTGCTTTCATCTCCGCAAGAATGTGGTTCGCTTGCCAAGCACCGGATTCCTTCGGTGCGAAAAGCTTGAAGAGACATCGAAATGAACCTTGTACTCGAGTCCATGTGTCCGCTGTATTCGTCTCCTATGAATATGTTTGTATCTAGCCAGGACAGTACCCTCGTATCAGGAACTTTGATTCTGCTCTGAGGGTGATGACCCCAGTCTGAAGGTTTCGTCCGACACTGTATAGGCGATGATCACTGGCGGAACATTCTTTGTCAGGCAGTCCACCAGCAGTGCAAGATGTATCGCGCACTTCTCTTGTCAGATTGGACACTTTATACCTGGGTAAGGAGCGGTTATTCGGATCTGGGGGTGGGAGAGACAGTCCCACTTCGCAACTCTTCTCCCTGCGATTGTTAGTCGTGGATTGTATCGCAATCACCCGCATCCTGGTGTCCACCACGAGGAGCGCAAAGATCGCGCACAATTGGAAGGCTTAGGTAATGTCAGGGCTAATCATCGGGAACACCAAGCCTCATTCCACGGCCAACTGGCCTTATCATCTCGCTACTCCATACTCAAGCTCTCGACACCAAACTCCCAATTGACAAAATGCAGTTTTTGCGTGACATTTTCAGTTACGTTGAGTTGTACGCTATCTTCTGTACGTTGATTTCCTCTTCGTACCAGTCTTAGTTGCGCGAGCTAATTGAACGCACCTCATCCTATCTCAAAGTGGCCTACTCCCGCAGGTCAGCCCAAACTCTCAGCATATATTGTGAGTGTATCTCTAATTCAATGGTTTACCTTGTCCGTCGTCTTTACCATTTAATGGGTTTTACCCAGGGCGTGCGACTGTGGGAAAGACTCTGCCTGAGCAGGCTGCGACTGTTGCCCGCGGTGCTGGAGAGAGATGAGATACATATACGACCTCAGCTACGAAGAATGGGCCGCTTGCCCAACCACCTCGCCTTAGTCGGAGCCACCGTCGTTGCAGAAGGTTCCTCCGGTCCTCTTGCAGGAGGCCAATCTCAAGGAGGGGCACGTGCAGAACGCGCGCTCTTGGAAACCTGTCGAATTTTGCGTCTTCCACTTTGTTTCTCTTGCTACTCCTTCCCGCAATGCAACATAGTAACTCTTGGGTGGCGCAGGTGGCGCCCAGCCCATGGGTTGGAACTCCGGTATTCGGAGTCTGTAATTGCCGTGTGGTTGGATGCGGGGTTATGTAATCCGGTTCGATGTGGCTGCCTCACTCACCAGCCGAAGACACTCCACGGAGGCTTGCCATAGACCTTCAGGAGACTCATTACTAGATATCTAACATACTAGTTCTTCAAACGGGACCTCAGGATCTGCGCTGGAAACTCTAACTGCAAGGGTCGCCGCATGGTCGTATTGTGTGTGCGAGGTGAATCCGGATGCAAATGAGTGGCCCTAAACAATCGCCAGCTCTGCAAGAAGATGTTCCCCTGGAGACTGGACGCTCCTGGTGCGTGAAAGGCTCGGAGTGAGACTTGTGTTTGGACCCTTGAATTGGCTGTGTTGCCTCCCTTTGAACATGTTTGTATCGAGTTGATTCCTAGTGCTCATTGTTGCGAACTTTGACTCTGCTTCGAGAGTGATGACTTCTGTTTATGGGTCATAACCCCTAAGGAAGTCCTTCACGAGACGATCCACAGATAGAACAAAGGACCTTCTGCACCTCCTTTGCTCAGCGACTCCGTGCCCCACAAGTTGAGAACAGCCAAAGGAATGATCATTGATGGTAATTGAGTTAGGGGAAAGCATAAGCTGTGACCGCCCCTAGCCCCAGTGCAGACTAATCGTGGATTATCATTCAGGGGTGAAGTACGATTTAGAGTATCCAGCGTCATGATAGCCGCGGCGGGTGCGGATCCGTCGAGCTCACACGGTTACTCCGGGGACCCGTTAGGAGAACCCCGTGGCGCAAACAAAACTGTCTCACCATCCAACTTGAATTCTACTCTGACCACGCCCCGCTACCACCACTCTTTACACCCGACCACAAATAACTAATGGCTATCTTACGAGACATCTACATTGGATTGTATGCCGTCTACTGTAAGTCTAGTCTCCCTTTGTGCAATCGTTTCCGACTGCAGGCACTCGATCGAAGGCTAACCGACCACTTACACCTCCTCCTTATCTCAAGTGGTTTATTGCAGCAGCACAGTCGAAACAGTCAAGATATACTGTGAGTCTATCACTAGTGTCGAGATCTATTCCACTCTGCCATCCATTGATCCATCGTCCAATTGTCCTCATCCAGGGCGCTACAGCGGAGAGGATGCTGGCTTTTTCGGAGACGGTAGCAACTGTTGCTCGCGTTGCGGTAGGGAGCTAGGGGAGAAGCACAACCACTGCCAAGGAGCCTGGGATACTCCCGCAACCACCGCAGACCCAGACGGCATCGTTTCTGAGGGCTCTCCCACCGCCCTCGCGTAGGCAACCTCGAGGAGACCCTGCATACCGACATCCGCTCTCGTTCGACTTTCCTATGGCTCTTCTCCTATCTTAATATTGTTTCTAATATCCCCGCAATGTAACGAATTAATTCCCGGACCTTACACGCGTTGGCAGCATGTCAAGTCCACGATCTGCAGCTCCGACGATCGGAGTTTGTAATTGGAGCGGGTGGCGCCGGTCGGAGTTACGTAAGCGCGGTTTGGTTGGGCGCTACCGAATTGTGGCGTCCACAGTCGATGAGCAGCCGTGCGTCGTAAAGGTAATTAGTAATAAATGCCCGATTCGTCGAAACATAGTCGGGGGGATGTTGAAACCTCAAAGAAGCGGCCACCGCACGGTCAGATCTCCGTAGCTGTTCTGATGACTCTTCTGTCGGAAAACCTCAGTTTGCCGAATACCGCATCATAATGCATTTTACCCCTGAAAGGTCCGGGTTGCATAATATCGAATTTTAAGCAGGGTGACGTCTTGTCAGGGGAAGCCTGACCTGAAACAGAGGATCGAGGTGCCTTGCAATGCCACCCTTACCTTTCTTAGCGTTTTAAGGCCATAAAATGCTCGTAATGCTAAACGTGCTCAGGTAATGTATCCCACGTATTTTGGTTTTCGATCACAATATCGAGCTTCTGAATGCAAGAATATATTTTACTTAGATACTATATGTGTACCCTAAACTACATACATGTCTGTCAAAGGTACAGAAAATGGTGCGCAATTTCTATGGAAAGCGATGCTATCACCAGCTCCCCTCGATGACCGCACAGTGTATCCTAGGCACAGATTTACATATCATCAGCACTTAGTGAGTGAAGCATGAACGCTATACCGCCTACCTTAAAGGACGTCTGGAGCGAGAAGGAGCACGCCTATTTATGTTGATGGAAGAAGCCGGGCTCTGCCGATGACGCATGTGCGGATTCCGAGACCTCCCGTTCTTAGCCGAGACTTCATCTTCCAATGTGAGTAGGCTAAGTATTATTTTCTATCAAACGATGTATCCATAAATTATATTCTATAGGCACGTACTTGATGTGGTCTGAGAATCACTTCACAAACTGCAAAGCTGTCGGCAAGGGATGAAGGCCCGCTAACCCGACACGTTTGAGAGTTGCTGAGAGCATGGGTGACACTGAATGAAACGCCAGTGTGAGCTATATTGCTGCAAAAGGCCTATTTCATTCCTTTGGCTCAGTGGGGTGTCTTCCTGCTATTTCCAAGTTTCTTGTCACTCGCGCGTGTTTTACCTAAGTCCTACGTGTTCTAATGGGCGAGGCAACATGCGGCGAGGGGTGCCTGAAAAAAAAAAACGCGCGAGTGACGAGAAATTTGGAAGTAGCAGAAGCGCGCAACGATCAAAACCATAACATCGACAGGGAGGCTGCCCTCACCAAACCGAGCTTCTCACACTTCTTTAGCTAGAAAGGTATTATTAGATAGACCCATTGAGGATGCGGGTTGAATTTTATTAAAGCAGTCGCTGGGCAGGGGCTGGCATCGACGGCGCGAGGCTTGGTCATCGCCGCACAAGGTTGTGAGGAGGAATGATTAAGGGAAGTTTATGAGCACATAAAACGCGTAAAAACGCGGAGTAATGGTCCGCAGACCTTCTAGCGCCTGGGAACGGTCCGGCAAGGGCCGGCTAGACCCGATCGGGTACTTTCGTGGCTTACCAGTATCCGGTAATGACCGTGCAAGCCGTTAAAAGTCGCAGCGCCTTATAAGGCACACGCAACTTTTCCGACATCACTTCTGTGGATAGGAAAGACTCGCAAGGACAGGATATCTAGTAACGTTTACGTCTGTGAACAGCCATGATGGTACGTTTGGCTCCTGCAGGTCTCGAACAGGTTGTAGAATGACATTAAAGAGTCTGGCACGGAGGATACGATCCACCTAGCCCATTTCTGTCAGGAACAGAGACTTCCTTCTACAAATCCTAGTTAGGCATGGCAGTCGGACCGGGTCAGTCTTTATCATATCATAAAGCATCGAAATCGGTGATCCCAGACGGACTTCTAAATTAAGTCAAATTTTGTATTTTAACTTGAGGAGGTTTTCGCTTCCCCTGCCGCTTAACCATAATCCGCCCATCCTACATAACACACTCTCCTTCTCGGTGTATTGGCCGATTTAATTGCCCGTACATAAAGCCTTCACGTGACTCGCTCCTGGAGGCAATTCCTGGATAGTCATCCATCTTCAGTTCTTCTTCTGGGCGTACGGTACCTCCCTTGAGCCCCCACCAGCTGCCCTCCAGTTGAGACGTGGGTCATCAAGTGTTGGCCAATTGATCTTTTCACGTCGCCACGCTGTGCAACTATGGGCGTCATACTGCAGTTTGCCTTCTTGAGTGGCTACGCACACGAACAACTGAGGGAGGAGGAGGAAGGGCGGACCCCAAGTCGTCACCACCGCGCTCCCTTGTTGTTTGCGGCATGTCAATGAGGCTGGGCGCTTCGTGGTCTTGGAAATTCAAGGAGGATGACTCCTGAATTGCTCGTGCGGAAGTCTAATCACTCGATCACTTTGGTCCTTTTGCGCGAGGCGTGCCTGGCACTGCCAATGCCAAGCTGTTCCTGGCAGAGGTCAGGTCGCCCTAAGAATAGCTGCTATCACATCTTGATGAAAACTTTCACAGCCTCTCCTCGGTCCGGATCTTTTTCTGGATCCTTCTATCCTCCATCATCTCCTAGTGACACTGCTCCTTTCCTCGAATCAAACCCACTCGCAGCCACCATGCTGATGCATCTCCCTCTTGCAATCCTCGTTGCCGCTCCACTTGTCTCCGCCTTCACTGCCGTTATCAGCGGCCCCAACGTTCCGAGTAATAACCAAAGGCCATGTTACATTCTCTCAACGGACTAGCCTTGCTGACCCGGTTCACCAAACATTGCAGTGTGCCCAACGGCGTGCTTGGCTCGCTCAGACTCCAGTCCTTGTCTCGCTGGAGACACGGCTTGCCTTTGCGTCAATACAAACTACGTTACGAGTGTAACCGCTTGCGTTCAGAGCTTCTGCAGCCCGGAGGACGCTGTGGCGGCTTCCGAGGCGGGTGAGGCGGACTGCAAAGCAGCTGTCAGTCGTCCCGTCCCGTGCGCTACATGACGAGAGTTTTACTTATACAATGCTTCATACAGGGTATAGATCCTCAAAACCCCTTCCCAAGTCAGTATATCAATGTCTTCTAGGAGGTTGTTGCTTGATAAGGCGCTGACGAGAGCCCTTCACCAACAATTGCAGCCTGCGCGGTTCCCTGCATGCAGAATGCCACCCGAGGCGCCTGCTCTGGCGATTATAGCTGCTTATGCAAAAGCTACGACTATGTCCACTCCATCATCGCTTGTCTCAAGATCTCTTGTATGGACCCAGATTTCGGGACCGCCGAACTTGTGGCGGAGGCTGTGTGCAGATCCGGCGTATGTCGAATTACGTCCACGTATTCTCTTCCTCCGAACTGACCTCTGGGTACGCTCTCGATTGAAGGGTGTTGACATATCGCCCATAGTTGATTCTAGTATGTGAGCAGCAAGCAGGAGAGATTCGCAATCGAGGAGAGCGCCCACGCTTCGCTGAAGGGTCTTCGACGCATTCCATTCTAAACGGACTTTTCATCTGTGGGTATTTATGGCGTGATGCTATAGCGGACATTTATTTCAACAACTTAAACGGAACACATATGGGCGCTCTTCTTTGGGGCACGGTTTGTTATGTTGTATGGTCCTACACATGTGCAAATGATATACTTTTCCGTTTCACCTCTGCGCGAATAAGATGTGTATGTAACTGGCCAGCAAGTTCAATTCAGACGAGACCAGGGAGCCAGCCACAAGCACTCTCTGGTAGGGAGACGGGGTTTAGTTGAGCGAACCGTTCGGTCGATTTGTCACAGGCGGATTCCCCGCGACTTATATATTTAGTGCACAATAATCACGGGAAGCGATGATTACGGGTATAAGGATGGATACAAATAATCTATAGCTAATATATACGCGGACGATGTTCTCAGTCGGCTAGGCTACAATACATACCAAGAGACGGCTGACAACACCAAGGAGAATCCCAGAATACCAAACGAAAGAAGGGGGGAAAAGAAAGACAAGACAAACGAACCCACAGAAAGGGTCATTGTGAGAGAAAGGCTGAGAGCTACCGGGCTCGCTAACCCGTCTAACGGCATCAGTCAAAAAAAAGAGAGTAGGGTTGTTGAGTATTACTAGCAAGGACGGCGAAACGTTGAAACCGACAGACGTCCGAAAGTTCTTGAGCCCGAGAAGCTGTACATTCTTCGCTCACAGAGACGGGTCTTTACCTCCCCCTCTTCTCGTTCCTCCCGTAATACGCGGCCGTAGAAGGTCCAGCTTGGTACGTCGGCAGCGGTCCTCCGGGTTCACCCGCAAAGGGATCTCCGTCGAGGGTGTACGACGAGGAGTTTCCAGCACGAGACGCGGGCAACTGCAAGTGATCTTGCGAAGATGCGTAGTTGGTCCAGTTTCCGTCCATCGAGGGTCTACCGTCGTCCAACAAGCGGGTGGTAACCGTTGGAGTCAAGGCAGGAGAGGACGGGTTCGAAGGCGGGAGGTAGTACGGCGTGGGCAGGGTGTTCATCATCGCCGCTTTCGCCTTGGCGTCGTTATCCGCTTGTCGCCTCCTCGCTCCGATCGGAACGATCACAGGGATGATATCTCCTACTCGCGATTC
>WSTY01001225.1:0-11552 GCA_019633465.1 Tulasnella sp. 417
ACTCCAAAAATAACTCACCCAGGTTGCATGTGTCGAATGACTATTGTGAGGTAGGTCAGACACTGCGACTTTTGAACCGACGTTGGACTTTCAGAGTCCATTTTGGAAAGGGAGAGCTCAGAGAGTGATGGAGATTTGCATGCGGCGGCGGCTCTGCAGGTGGGACATCCTCCTGCAGAGTCGCTAGTGGCATGTTGGTGAGATCCGACGGGAGGAGTGAGGAGGTGAAGTGACACGACGTTGATAAGCCATCCCCTGTCTGACATTCTACTTGGTCCGACTATTTGTTAAGTCTTAGAGTCGATGAAATGCTTACGAGTGACAGAAGGCAGGGGATTGGATGGCGATGTCGGTAAAGGAGATCTGGAATCTGGATCCTTCAAGTCCATGATTTTATACCCTCGCAGTCTTACAGAGCCCTTTGCGTGAGCCTTCATGCATCGAAGTGGGCTGTGTGGTTGACTGGAAGTCGAGAGGAGTTGGCAGAAAATTGCCAACCCCGCCCTCGAGGTTCGGGAGAAAATGCCTCTTGGATCGTGGAACATGATCCGAAAAAGCCGCTGATTCGGATGAAAGCAAAAAGGAGATTGCCGATATAAACAGCCCCACATAAGTGGAAATGGCGAGGGGTTCTAGTGCTTCGTGCATCCTACGTTGATTGGCCAACGGGGATGTGTACGCCAACCAGGGACACGGACCAGCTTTGAACAGGAGATCGAGTTGAGGCTCCAAGCCTTTGGTGCAAATCAAAATGAGTCAAACGGTGGTGCCGAAGTCGCCAGTGGTGAGGGATTTTGATTGTCCCGCACATTCTATTCCAGAAAGATTTGTTCGTGTGGCACGTGCGGTGGCTGTGCACTGCCCCGCGACCATCCATTTGTTCCAGGAAACAAGACCTCCTTTCAAGCCGACATACTGCACTGCATTAAGCAAGCCAAAAAGTGTCGGGAGTAGCGCTCATATTGCTCTTTGAATGTCCTCTGCTAAACTGAGTCGACTGCCGGGACCGCGCGAGGGCCCTGCCAGTGGCAGGTGTAGGTATTGCCACTCCTCGTTGGAGAGCAACTACCATTCCCAAATAATGTGAAGAACTTCTAATTACAAATAAATAACTTCTGAGCAATTTCAATTTCCTTCTGGTTCAGTGTCCATGCCCGCTCGAATCTGGCCACGTTCGAACATCGTGCTCACCAATAAATCCTTCTTGAGAGGCCATAAACGTTGCCACTTACACGACCCAACACTATATAGGAAAGCCAATAATGATGCATTTCGTGTCTATACCTTCAAAAATAGGAGACCGAGATTGAGATAGTCATCGCCACCCTGCCCCCACCCACGAGGCAGGTAGATCAATGATAGAAGACCTCAGATTCCAAATTGCTCCCAACCATCACGTTCGTAGCACTACCGCTTAAACGGCTCAAAGCGGAGAGAAATCTGGCCGCTTCAACAGAACAGTCAGAAACAAGGTTTCCAGCCGCCGCTTCCTTGCTTCCCAAGCTTTTTTCTAAAAAAAAAAACGCTTATGGAACCGTTGCTACTTTTGGTCCTAAATGAGGTTTTAACAAGGAATATGCAGTGTTGCACTGGTTGGAAGGTCTAGCGCGGAACGATTCGAGGTTTCCATTTACCGTTACCTCCGGACTCGGAAGGCCAAGTTGGTACTGATTCGGTAAGACTTGGGCCTCCCCGGAAAAGGGACTGTTGACGCGGAACCCAATCTCTAAGAGGATGACAAGAGAGTGATGTCGACCATGTCACCAATGGCGTTCATCGGGGTGGAGGACAGCCTGCTGCCTCGCCGGTGAGACGAGGTTGGCAGTGTGGGTAAGAGGCGCAGAAGGGAGGTTCCCGGTTTTCAGGGGTTCTAACGTTTAAGGAGTTCGATTAGGCTCGTATTATTGTAGCCATGTGGTAAAAATGATACTCTAGTTGCATGGCGGCGCATTCCGGGCGTTTACGACGTATTAGTACTGTCAAAGATGAGGGGAGGAGCGAGTACGAACTTACCGATTAACTATTAGCCGCATCACCACTGGTGCATAGTCGCGATAGTACAGTCTCGACTCTTGTCTACCGTTGATGCTGATCTTTGGCTGGAGCTCGACGTGGAGAGTGGTTGAAACCGACCAATGACGCTACCTTTGGGAACACCAAGCCACCACTAGACTCCGAAAACCACTGGAGTGTCCATAAATAAAGAAATTGGAATATAATCGGGCACATGAAAAGGTTTAAATGAACCTAAAGGCGGGGCGCTCATTAACTACAGTATTTACACGAAACGATACACATTGTTGCTAGCGGAGCTCGAAAGCGGGAACTATTGATTTGATCAACTCCGCCCTCGTCACTATACTGGAAATACGTCCGCGCCCAAAAGAAACGCTAAATAACGATGGTTGCGGTGCGGGCGCTATACCATGCCCTCCCGACCACCGGCTTTGTACTGCGAACAGCAACTCCGCGCCAACCATCTCTTCATCCTCCTTCACTCCCGTATCCATGTAAGACAGATCGATAGATAAAAGGTTGGGACAAATCCAAGTTAGTGTCCCATCCTCAGTCATATATTGCTCGCCTAATTGCTTTGTAACGGCGAGAGTGATGTCGACCATGTCACCGATGGCGTTCATCGGGGTGGAGGACAGCCTTGCCCGAGAGACGAGGTTGTTGGCAGTGGGGGTCAGAGGCGCGGAAGAGAAATTCCCGGTTGTCAGGGGTTCGAGCGTTTAAGGAGTTCGAGTCGCATTATTGTAGTCAGGTGGTAAAACTGGTACTCTAGTCACATGGCGGCCCATCCGGGCGTTTACAACGTAATAGGACTGTCCAAGATGAGGGAGGAGCGAGTACGAACTTCCCGATTAACAAATGGCCGCATCACCACCGCTCCATAGCCACGATTGGACAGTATCAACTCTGGTCTACCGTTGATGCTGATCTTTGGCTGGAGATCGACGTAGCGAGTCGTTTAAATCCGACCAATGACGTTACCTTTGGGAACGCTAAGCCACCGCTAGACTCCGAAAACCACCGGAGCGTCCATAAATCCAGGAATTGGAATATCATCGAGCACATGAAATGGTTTAAATGGACCTACAGGCGGGGCACCCATCTCATTAACTACCGTATTTACACCAAACGATACACATTATTGCAAGCGAAGCTCGAAAGCTGGAACTATTGATTCAATCAAATGAGCCCTCGTCGCTATACTAGAAGAACGCCTGAACCCAAGATAAACGCGAAATGACGATGGTTGCGGGGCGGGCGCTATACCATGCTCTCCCGACCACCGTTTTTGTACTGCGAGCAGCAACTCCGCGCCAAGCATCTCTTCATCCTCATTCACTCCCATATCCGTGTAGACCATGTAGAACAGATCGATAGATAAAAGGTTGGGACAAATCCAAGTTAGGGTCCCATCCTCTGCCATATATTGCTCGCCTAATTGCCTTTGAACGGCCCTGCACGGCATATGGCCCTCGACGTTCAGGGATCTGACGAAAGAGCCGACTGGGCGGAGATCAATCGACTGACTTTGCCAGTCCCAGTCCCTGTTGGGCGAAATTGTGAGGCTAAGGGGAGGAACTTGGATACAAGAGGAGAAGAACTGGCCCAGAATACTAATGCAGTGCTGAGGATCGTCAGAATACGGGGAATAAATCATACAACTTCGCGCCAAGGATCCCCTCGTACCGCATAACGCTCTACTCTTAATTTCAACCATCTCCCGGGCTATCCTAATGCTTATCCAGCTGCTTTCAACTGGCATCGGGACCCCGGCCTTGGGAAGCAGTAGCAGAGCCGCCATTGTGTCGCTTCTTGTCACCCATAACTCTTCGGAAAGCAAAGGACTCCAGTTCCGCGCCCCAATACAAACGTTATCGCATACGTCAAGACGGATGCGGGACAGGATGGAAGAGTAATACAGTGGCGGGAGCGATTCAAGGGTGATATCGGTGAGATGCGGGAGTTCAATGAGTCTCTCTCCAGATCCAGGACGTTCCTCTGGAGGGTTAGGGAGACTGCTCTCCGGGAAGTTGAACTCGCCAAAGTTTAGCCTCTCGAGCATGGGAGAAGCAGATAGAATGCGTAAGATTTGGATGGCTGTTGGTGCGGGGTTTATCCTTTGGAGGTCCAAGACTCTTAGACCCGAGAGCTTCTGCGAATCCCAATTTAAGAGGGGCGCCCCATGTAATACTAGATCCTTCAGCGGGCCATCTCCTGAGAGCGGGAACCGACCCGTTTCGGCCCCCCATTCCTCCCTTTCCGATCCTGCGAATATGTGCAAACTCTCCAGTCGCGGCGCCGGTTTTCCTAGAAGACGTTGCAGTACCAGTTGGGCTCCTCTGTTGTGTACAACGGCATATACCGACCGCAGTCGTGAAGAATTATCGATTGCCAGATTCAAAACACCCTCAAACTCCTTGTTATCCGGGCCCAGGTAGCGTGATCGTGGAGCGTCCCAGATGAGGGATAGTGCCTGTTCTTTGGAATATTCAAAAACACGCCTAGCGAATTTAAGTGGGTAGTCGAGTTGAATCACTCTCCAGAGCCGAGGAGAGTTGATGATGGCCTCGTGCCATATTCGGTTGACCATCATAACGCTCATCATCCACGTGTGTTTTCCGTCGGTAGAGTAAGCGTCGGCGAGATGGTTTAATATAGTGATCAAGATTTCCGATGGCAACTGGTGGATAGGAGCAGCGATGTTTCGACGATGACGGACATCCGCAATGAGTCGGTCGGTATGCTTGACGATAGAAGATTTTGCAGTTTCAAGCCCATTTTCAATATCGAAGAGCGCTTCGAGCGCTTCTGAATCGAGGGTCGTGGCGTCTCTGTTTACGACCAACGCTGTATCAGCTCCTTATCCCTTATCTTGTCCGGAGTCAGGGTATTGATGACGTACTCATACACTAATTGAGATCCATTTTCTTCATTGACTCCCGCCATCAATATGGCAAGAGCTTTGATGATTACGTTGTTTCGTGGCGGTCTCATCATGTCCAAGGAGCAAGCGCTGTTTGTGCCACAAAGAGAGTCAGAACGCTTGCGTATGCCTCTCCACAGTTTGCACATGTTTGGCACGAGGGCAGAACCTAATTGGAACCAGAACAGCGCCTGGAATTATTAATGAGAGCCGGTACAGAGTATAGTCCCGACTGAAGGCGAAGGGGTACCTCTGGCCTACCGTTGTCCATTGCCTGGATCTCAGCGTGGAGAGTCGTTGAAGAACAAACCAGCGACTTAATATCTAGAAAAGTCACTGCTAGACTCCGAAACCATGGAGAGTTCATAAAGAAAGGAGACCGAATACCATCGAGCACGCGAGAGGGTTTAAATGATGCGAAAGGCGAAGCACCAATCTCATCAGCACAGTATCTACACAACATGATACACGTTGTTGCTAGCGACAGAGCCCAAAAGCTGGAACGAGTGATTAATCACGCTCTCCCTAGCCACAATGCTGGAGATACGCATGAATCCAAGAAACACGCGGAATCTTGATGGTTGCGGTGGGGGTGCTATATATGCCATGCTCTCCCGACCACCGCCTTTGTCCTGCGAGCGGCAACGCCACGCCATCCATCTCTTCATCTTCCGCAACTCTCGCATCCATGTAGGACAGATCCATAAATAAGCATGACACAAATCCAAGTGAAGGTCTCATCTTCGGCCATATATTGCTCGCCTAATTGCTTCTGCACGATCCTGCACAGCGGATGGCCCTCGACGGGGAGAGCTGTGAGGGAACGGCCCGAATGGGTGGAGGTAAATCGACTTGTTTTGCCAGGCCTCTTTGTTTATTAGTGTGAAGCCAAGGGGCGGTATTTGGAAACGAGATGAAAAGAACTGGCTCAGGACATTGATACAGCGCCGGGGATCGCGGGTATACGGGAGCAAAATCATCGAACTTCGCTTCATTAATCCGGCCGTATCACGTTGGGTATCATTCCCAACCCTCTTCGGTCTGTGCTAATTCGGATCGAGCCACTTTCAACTGGAATCAGAACACCGGCCTTGGGAAGCTGCAGCAGAGTCGCCATCGTGTCGTTTTTTGCCATCCCTAAATCTCGGAGCGCCAGTTCCACATCTCACTTTTGAAGTCCAATACCCGAATGATGTTGCATCCGTCAAGACGGATACTGGAAAGGATGGAAGAGTAATATAATGGCGGGACCGAATCAAGGTTGATATAAGTGAGATGCGGGAGTTCAATAAGTCTTTCTCCAGGCCCAGGAACTTCTCCCGAATTGTTGTGGAGAGTGCTCTCCGAGGATGCAAGCGAGACAAGCCTTAGCAAGCTGAGCATGGGAGAAGCAGATAGGATCCGTAAGATATGGTTGGCTGTAGGTGCTAGAGTTATCCAGAGGCGAGGTCCAAGGCTCTTAGGCCTGAGAGCCTCTGTGAAATCCAGTCCAAAGGGTACGCCCCAACCAATACGAGCTCCTTCAGCGGGCCATCTCCTTCAGCAGGAAGCGATCCATTCGGAGCGAAGATATAATGCGCAAGCTCTCTGGCTGCGGTGTCGGGTTTTCTAGGAGACGTTGTAACGCCTGTCCGGCTCCTCTGTAATGCATAACGACATTCACCGACCGCAGCCGCGAGGGATTCTGGATCACCAGCTCCAATACACTCTCAAACTCCTCGTTATTCGGGTCCAGGCGGAGTGATTGTGGAGCGTTCCAAATGGGGGACAATGGCCGTGTCTTTCAATACTCCAGAACGCAGCGAGCGAATTTGAGGAGGTAGTCGGTTTGGATGACTCTCCATAGCCCAGGAGATTTGATAATGGCCTGGCGCTATATTCGGTTGACCCTCATAACGTTCAACATCTTCCCTCGGTGGACTAACGTCGGCGAGATAGTTTAATATAGCGATAAAGATTTCCGGTGGTAGTTGGTGGAGAGGAGCAGTCATATTCGGACGATGGCGAATATCCAAGATGAGTCGATCGGCATACTTGAATAAGGAAGACCTTGCTATTTCATCCTCGCAAATGCTATAGAACCCTGTAAGTGAGCTTAAATGCGTAGAGGTGGGCTGTGGTTGATCAAAAAAAGGGGGGAAGTTAGCAGAAAACGTGCTCGATGGTTTCGGGAGGGAATGCCCCTGAACACGATCCGATGGAGCCGTCAATTCGGGCGAATACGAAAAGGAGTTTTGCCGGATGCTAAATTGGGTTGAGGCCCCAAGCCTTCGAGACAAATCAAAGAAAGAGTCATAAGGTGGTGCCGAAGTCGTGGTGAGGGATTTGGATTGTCCCTTCCATCAAGATTGTTTATTTGTTTGTGGGCTGTGCACCGCCAACCTGTCCGCGGCAAAGGCATTTGTTCCAGGAAAGGTCTCCTTATGAAAGTCGCCAGCTGCAGGTCGCACTGTTCCGAACAAGGTGAGAGTATCGGGAGCAGCGGTCCAAACGCCCCCTTCTAGGCTGAGGCCTCGACCGTGGCCCGTGCAAATATTAATCTGGCTACTCCTGATAGGCACACAACACCCCATCCCTGAATGGTTAGGACGAATTCTAAATACAAAATGAGGTTTCTAAGCAATAAACATCTCGTTCCGGCCAAGTGCCAATGCTCACTCGCAGTCGGCCACGTTCAAACAGCGTGCTCACCAACGTATTCTTCTTGAGGTTCCATCAGCGGTGCTCCCCACCCGACCCAACACCATATCAGAAAGCCAATTGCGATGCACCCAGTCCCGATACATCCGAGAATTAGGAGACCGGGGTTGAGATAGTCACCCCCGGTCTGCCACCACCCGATCGGCATGCAGACCAAAAATAGTAGACCTCGGATTCCAAATTGCGCCCAGCCATTATGTTCGTAACACCACCTCTTGAAGGGCTCAAGGCGGTGATAATTGTAGTCACTTCAATAGAATAGTCAGAAACGTCAACGACTCCCAGCTGACGTTTCCCTGCTTTCGAAATTGAAAAAAGTCACTCACAGTAGCGCTGAGGTTCTTGTCCGAAATGAGGTAGCAACAATGTATATGCGGTGTCGAACAGATTGAAAAGACCATCGTGGAATGTTTCGGATCTTCCATTGATCGTCGTCCCCAGACTCTGAAAGCGAGGTTGCTCCTGATTCGGTAAGAGTCGGGTCTTCACTGAGAAGTGGCTGTTGACGCCGAACCGCCGCCGTCCTCTCAGAGAATGATATGAGCGTGACATCGACCATGTCACCGCCGAGGTTGATCTGGATGGGAGGGCGCCTTGCTCGGGAAGGGAGGTGAAAAGTTGGGGGAAGACGAATAGAACGGACGTTCCTGGTTGTTCAGTGGCCGAACGTTCTGCAGTCTTGTAGTCAAGCTGATACCCTAAGACACGACAGTCCTCATACAGTCGTTCGTGAGGGTGGACGGTCGAGGATGAGAGGACGAACGAGGATGAAATTACCGATTGGCCATTAGCCACATCAACACTGGTGCATAGTTCCGACAGGACAGGGTCGACTCTGGCCTACCGTTAATGGTGGTCTTTACCTGGACCTCGGCGCGGAGAGTCGTTGAAGAATAGACCAACGACGTGACGTCTGGGAAAGTCACCGCCGCACTCCGAAATCATGGAGAGCTCGGAAAGAATGCCGCCCGGCACACGGGGGGCTAAATATAACTAAAGGCGGAGCACCGATCCCATTAGCGAAAATATCTCCACACAGCGATACACTCTGTTGCTAGTACAGCTCGAAAGCCGGAACTATTGATTTGATCATTGTCCGCCTCTTCGTTATGCTGGAAATGTACCTGAATCCAAGAGACACGCGGAATGTTGATGGTTGTGGTGCGGGTGCTATACCATGCTCTCCCGACCACCGCCTTTGTACTGCGAGCAGCAGCCCCACGCCATCCATCTCTTCATCCTCCTCGACTTCCTCATCTGCATAAGACAGCTCGATCGATGAAAGGTTGGGACAAACCCAGGTTAGGGTTCCATCCTCGGCCAGATACTGCTCGCCTAATTGCTTCTGCACGATCCTGCAAAGCGGATGGCTGTCGACGCGTAGAGATGTGAGGAAGTTGCCGAATGGGCGGAGGTCAAGCGCCTGGTTCTGCCAAGGCCCGCTGTGTTTGAGCCTGAGGCTAAGGGGAGGTGTTTGGAAACGAGAGGAAAAGAACTGGCCGAGAATGTTAACACAGCGCTGGGGGTCGTCGGAATAAGGAAAGAACATTATACAACTTCGCTCCCTGGATTGTTTCCCTAGCCATTGGTCATCATTCGTGATTTCAACTCTTCCCCATTCAATAGTAATGTATCTTGGGCGGTTTTCAACTGGCACCGGGACACCGGCCTCCGGGAGCTGCAGCAAAGCCGCCATCGTATCGCTTCTTGTCCTCCATAAGTCTTCGGATAGCATAGAACTCCAGTTCCGCGTCTGACTGCAGAAGTCCGCCACCCAAACAGTACTGCATAAGCCAAGGCAAATGCGGGATAAGATGGATGAATAATACAATGGCGGGATTGAGTGAAGGTGGATATCGGTGAGGTGCGGGAGTCCAATGAGTCTCTCTCCAGGTCCAAGACCTTCCTCGGAGTGGTTGGTGAGAGCGGTCTCCGGGGAGAAAAGCGCGGCCAGCCTGAATTTCTCGAGGAGGGGAGAGGTGGATAAAATACGGACGATCTGGGTGGCTGTGGGTGCTGGGGTTATCCTTTCGAGGTCCAAGACTCTTAGACCTGAGAGCCTCTGCGAATTCCAGTGTAAGAGGGACGCCCCGCTCAATATGAGCTCCTTCAGCGGGCCATGTCCAGAGAGCGGGAAGCGACTGGTCACGATCTCCCATCCCATATCCTGGATTTTGAACGACGATTCGATACGCAGACTCTCTAGTCTCGGCGTCGGTTCTCCCAAGAGGCTTTGAAGTGCCAGTTCGACCTCGCTGTAGTGCATTACGATATTTACCGACCGCAACCGCGAAGAATTCTGCATCGCCAGCCCCATTACACCCTCAAACTGTTCGCTATTCGGATCTAGTTGGGATGGTTGTTGAGCGTCCCAAATGAGGGATAGTGGCCGTGTCTTGCAATATTCAAAAACGCAACGAGCGAATTCGAGTGGGTAGTCGAGTTGGATGACTCGCCATAGCCGAGGAGCGTTGATGATGGCCTCGCGCCATGTTCGATTGACCGTCATAGCTTTCACCATCCAGCAATGTTTTCCCTCGACGAAATAAGCGTCGGCAAGATGGTTTAATATGGTGACAAAGATTTCCGCTGGCAATCGGTGGATGGGAGCAGCCATATTCTGACGATGGCGTATATCCGAGATGAGTCGATCGATATGCTGGACGATAGAAGACTTTGCCATTTCTAGCCTATACTCAGTCTCGGCGGGCGTTTCGAGCGTTCCTGGATCGACGGTCGCAGTGTCTCTGTTTAGGACGGACAGTGAATCAGCTACTTATCCCCGTCTCGCATGGAATTATGACGTACTCGTGCCCCAATGGGGATCCATTTTCTTCATTGACGCCCGCCATAAGGATGGCAAGAGCCTTGATGACTACTTCCTTTCGTGGCGGGGTCATCACGTCCAAGGAGCAAGCGGTGTTTGTGCCACAAAGAGAGTCAGAACGATTATGGCTTATCCCCAATTTGCACATATTTGGCACGGACAGAGCCTAGTCGGAGCTAGAATCGCGCTGGGATTTATTGATAAGAGTTTGTACAGAGTACGTACATGGTCCCGACCGAAGGCAAAGGGACAACTCTGGGCGACCGTTGCCATTTAATTGCCCGGACCCCGGCGTGGAGAGTCGTGGAAGAACAGACCAGCGACGTAATGTCTGAAAAGTCACCGCTAGGCTCGGAAACTATGACGAACGCATAAAGAGATGAGATGAAATATCATCGGGCACGCGAGAGAGTTGAACTGATGCCAAAGGCCGAGCACCAATCTCGTCAGCTAGAGTCTCTACACAAAACGATCCGCGTTATCTGTAGTAATAGAGCTCGAAAGCTGGAGCTATTGATTTAATCATGCTCTCCCTCGTCACAATGCTGGAGATACGCCTGGATCCAAGATCCACATAGAATGTTGATGGTTGCGTTGCGGGTGCTATGCCACGCTCTCCCGACCACCGCCTTTGTACTGCGAGTAGTAACCCCCCGCCATCCATCTCTTCATCCTCCTCGACTTCCGCATCCATGTAAAACAGCTCGATCGATGAAAGCTTGGGACAAACCCAAGTTGGGGTTCCATCCTCGGCCATATATTGCTCGCCCAATTGCTTTTGCACGACCCTGCATAGCCGATGACCCCTGACCTCTAGAGATGTGAGGGAACAACCGAATGGACGAAGGTCAATTGACAGATTTTGCCAATCAAAGTTGTGTGTTAGTGCGAGGCTGAGGTGTGGTATTTGCATACGAGATGAAAAGAACCGGCCAAGGACATTGATACAGGGCTGGGGATCGTCGGAAAAAGCGAGTAACATGGTTGAGCTTCTCGCCGAGGATCCCCCCGCACCACGTTGAGTACAATTCCTAATGTCGACCCTCTCCCAGTCAATACTAATGCTTATCGAGTCGTTTTCAACTG